>JANIHZ010000209.1:14569955-14581396 GCA_027478365.1 Erythroxylum rufum | reverse complement strand
AAATATTACCTACAATAATATGGATTAAAAATGTCACCAATAATTATAATTAACATGACATAACATTTAGTTATAATATTTATTAAAATTTTGACTATATTTTACAAAACGTAGCTAATAACTTTTCGCTACGAAAATAAAACGTAGCAAAAAGTTATTGGCGACGATTTAGAAAAAATGTTGTCTATAGTTTTTCGCTACGAAAATAAAGTGTACCAAAAAATTATTTAAAAATTGTCACCTATACTTTTCTATTACGGAGAATTCGCGACATTTGTGGTGATGAATGTAAATCGTTGCTAATGACTTTTAATGACGATTTACTTACTTTTAACGACGAAATTTTTCGTCTCTAAAAGTGTCCTTTGTTGTAATGACTTATTAGATTAGTTAATTCAAATCGAATTCAAAATTAAGTATATTTGATGTTGCAGGTATTGAAATTTTAGTGCACATATTCATGAATTTAGATTGATGGATGCTAGACATCCGTAAGAGAATGAAACAAATATTTGGGATCCATAATTAGTTGACCCTCATTTCTCCATTTTAATTGATTAAGGTTTGTTTTATATGTAGTGAGGGTCAAAGAATTAGTATGATCATTTGTTACAATGGAACTATAAAAGCAATAATGCATATAATTAAGTTTTTTTTTTATTAAGGCCTGTGGTTATATCTAATTTTAGGTTACTGTAAGACTTGTTTACCAATGAGTCATGGCCTCTATGTGCACACATCAAATCCTCTGTTCTAGTGACTCTGTTCTAAATTTTAACCTTGTTGCATTAAATCTTATCCATATATTTATGTAGACATCACATAAATGTTTGGATAAGAAGGATTTGGGGATAATTGTCTGATTTATCTGCAATCATATAATTACTATAATAACTCATAACTCATAATCATAACGTAATTGATAATTAGTAAATTAAAATTTGACTACATGTTATAAAATTGAACTCCACTAATTTATTTTATTTTGAATAGGTTTACACATTATTCTCCCGCGACCTATTAGAGACACATATAAATGGAAAATGATAGAAAAAAGGACAAATCCTCCCGGAACAACTAGAATTGAACCTGGATGACAAAAGCAACACTCTATAACGACATATGAATGATTAGGATGTTATTAATGCATTAAAAACCCTTTTTAGGTACTGCGGTAGGTGCGACTACAAGCTTTAGTCTTGTATGCGCAAATCAAAACTTCTATACCGGTGGTTTTAATTGATGCAACTCTAATGAAACTATACAAAGCATAGTGTGTGTATGTATATATCCAAGCCTTTTCTGGTAGCTAGCAACTCTGTTTGATTGGGAGAAAATAGGGTCTTCCCCTGCAATTCTCCATGAAAATGAAAGAGCTCCATCAGCCATCTACCTGTAAAAATGACGTTTATACTTCTTGCTTTCTCACCAAGCTGTCCAGTAGAGTGTGTTAATGAGCTGTTTAATTCCCTACTTAATTTCAAATAATGCTAAACTAAGCCCAAGTAACAGCAGCAGTGGAAGCCGTATTATAGTGCAAGATGTAACCAGACACTACAAGCTTGATGTAAGTAATATCTACGAAACATGTATAATGATCACCTTCCTGCCTTATCAACATGACGATTTCTATAAGCTGCGTTTTAACTTATTCCAGTTCTCTACCTAGTGGTTTGATTTTGGACACATGCCTCATAGATAAAGTTGCAGAATGTGACCCGCCTGTGCCATACTAGGAGCATGGTAACAGTCAATGACCAATTTCCAGGACCTCGTATTGTGGCTAGGGAAGGTGATCGTCTGCTCGTTAAAGTGGTTAACCATATACAACATAACATCTCCATCCATTGGTAATATGATTCCACACAAACACAGAACCTGCACAGCCAACAATCGCACATACAACAGCCACAGAACAATACACAAAGCAGCTATGGAACAGGAACAAGAAAGAAACAGCAGTGAATACTATCCAGAATTATTATTATCTAGCTAGACTTCGAGGACTAGCAACCTCCACAATACCAAATCCTATATCATAACCGAATGAATATCCTACTCCCCCAAACACCCTTTTATTCTCTTCTTATAACTAACTCTCACCTGACTGATCTCTCTCCCCAATTTCCCACTTTACCCTCACCTATAGCCTGTATTGCCTTATTTCGTATCCCCCTTCTATTGCTATATTTCTGCTAGTCTCAACAATATTGCTATATTTCTGCTAGTCTCAACAGTATCCAAGCAAAACCATGTCGTGCTTAAACTAAATTTCATTGAAACAGGCATGGAATTCGACAGCTTCGAAGTGGGTGGGCAGATGGGCCAGCTTACATAACTCAGTGCCCTATACAATCTGGGCAGAGCTATGTGTACAACTACACCATTGTGGGGCAGAGAGGCACTCTTTGGTGGCATGCCCACATATCATGGCTAAGATCATCTGTCTATGGTCCGCTTATCATCCTTCCCAGGCTTGCTGTTCCTTACCCATTTTCCAAACCTGACAAGGAAGTTCCCATCATTTTCGGTAATCAACCAATGTCAACTTACTGGTCTTGGTTGTTCATTTATGTTCTTGGACAGTAAGTTGCTAACACTAGGATGCTTTCTTTGAATTGCAGGGCAGTGGTTTAATGCAGATCCTGAAGTGATCATTAAGCAGGCCCTGCAAACAGGAGGAGGCCCCAATTTCTCGGATGCTTACACTATTAATGGGCTTCCAGGGCCGCTGTATAACTGTTCAGCAAAAGGTATAAATTATTGACGGTTCTCCAGCTTTAATACTCTTGGCTCTTGGGAGACTCAACTCAGTGCAACTTGTAATGGCAGATACATATAAACTGATGGTGAAGCCTGGCAAGACGTATCTGCTACACCTAATCAATACTGCACTCAACGATGAGCTCTTCTTTAGCATAGCCAACCACACACTTACAGTTGTTGAAGCCGATGCCGTCTACGTTAAACCATTGGACACACAGACAGTGCTGATCGCTCCAGGACAGACCACGAATGTCCTTCTCAAGACCAAACCCCACGTCCCACATGCCTCATTTTTCATGTCTGCTAGACCATATGTGACTGGCCAAGGCACTTTTGACAACTCCACAGTTGCAGGTATCCTAGAATACGTAGCTTCACAATCAAGCCTCTCCGTCGAACACCTTCTGCTCTACAAGCCAACTCTGCCACCCCTCAATGACACTGGTTTTGCGACAAATTTTACTAACAAACTCCGTAGTAGCCAGTGCTCAATTCCCTGCTAATGTTCCACTAGGCAATTCTTCAGTAGGCCTTGGAACTAACCCATGCCCACAAAACCAAACCTGTCAGGGCCCAAATGGTTCCATGTTTGCAGCGTCAGTTAATAATGTTTCATTTGCAATGCCATCCACAGCTCTGCTCCCAGCACACTTTACTGGCCAATCTAATGGTGTTTACAGTACTGATTTTCCAATTAGTCCGTTGATCCCATTCAATTATACTGGCATCCCACCTAACAATACAATAGTGAGCAACAGAACCAAGCTGGTGGTGCTTCCTTACAACATTAGCGTGGAGCTAATTATGCAGGACACAAGCATACTTGGAGCTGAGAGTCACCCTCTTCACTTGCATGGTTTCAACTTCTTCGTGGTCGGACAAGGTTTTGGCAACTTCGACCCAAACAAAGACCCTGAAAAATTCAATCCTGTTGACCCTGTTGAGAGAAATACTGTAGGTGTCCCTGTAGGCGGATGGGCTGCAATTCGATTTTTAGCAGATAACCCAGGTAGTACAGATAATCCTGCTCTAAGATATCTATCAGCTAGCTACTGCATTTGATTTGACGATTAATGTTGTGATTTTTTTTTTCAGGGGTATGGTTTATGCATTGCCATTTATAAGTGCACACAAGCTGGGGTCCAAAGATGGCATGGGTTGTGTTGGATGGAAGTCTTCCCAATCAGAAGTTGTTGCCTCCACCTGCTGATCGTCCCAAGTGTTAAAGCACCAATTTCAAAAGCCCTGATTTCTCCTTTCGAACTTCTTTGTTCCATTCTTCTTTTATGTATCCTTCTTCAATATCAGTCATTTGGAGTGAGAATAGGAACAAGACCGGACACTTTTTTGTAACTTTAGCTTCAATAAGCTCTTTGTATCAAGTTTGTATCTTTTGTATTCTAATAATAGTGGGCACTTCCACCTTCTTGTGTCTTAGAATGTTTCTGGGACGGCCTTTTCTACTGCAGGCGATCGATTGTCATTTATGCAACTCTGCAGAAGTATGCTTTAACTACATAAAGCAGTTGGAAATCAACCAACAAGAACAAAACAATCACAAGAAGCCAGAGAAATCCAACTGATTTCACATGCTAAATCAAGCAATCCTAATTAAGAGAAAGGATAATCATTTATAAGAAGGACCAATACGTTAGTTATCAACAAATTTTCATTGGAATCAGTAACTTGAACAACAATTACGCAGTTTCATGAAAAGTATGATTCTACCAAAAATTATCCACCAAATATATAGCTTGCTTTGTAAAAGACAGCTCCTACGGTGTGGATTGAAACAGACAAAAGAACAAAGCTGTGAAAGTCAATACTTAATCATCAGCTTCACCGCTTCTTCTTTTTCTTACTCTGTGATCCATCCCCAATTTCCTCAACATCTCTGTTCTTTCTCTTCTTCCTCCTCTCCCCTTTATCCTCCTCAATTTCTGCTTCCTCCCCAACTTCACCGCCATTTTCCTCGGAATAACCAACATTACCCTTTTCTCTCTTCTTCTTGTTCTTCTTCTCCTTTCTTTCACTTTCCTCTTTCAGTTTGCCCTCGTCATCCCCATAATTAACAAAACTACCGTTCACCTCCTTATCCTTGCGCTTCTGCTCCTTGTTTTTCTGAGTCTCCGCTACTATTTTATCCGCTTCATGAATGTCTTCCATTTTGACCTCGTTCCCATAATCTCCCTCATTTTTTCTCTTCTCCTTCTTCTTCTTCTTCTTCTTATCGGCCTTTGTCTCAACTTCACAACTTTTACTCGGAGTTAACTCACTCGCATCAGTGATTCTAGCGGCAGTTACATTTGATTGGTCTCCTTTGTGCCTTCTACAATCCGACTTGGAATGTAAGCGTACCAACTCATCGAAAGCGGCTGTAGCGCGTCGGAGATAAGCATTAACGGCCTGAGAAGCGCCAGTCTCGGCCGACACGAACTTGGACAGAATGGAGGTGGCTTTTGAAACAGAGACCGGATTTGAAGAGATGATCTCACCTGTAACTGTCTTCATTGATTGAATAATTAGAACCGACGAAATCTTGAGAGGACTTTTGGGAATTCGATTAGGGTTTCAACAGCGAGATCAAATAAGAGGCAATAGGGTTTTGGTTGGGTTTGGAACATGTTTAACTATATACCTATCAAAATTTTATGAAAAAACGTCGTAGTTTAACCATTAGACACGATAAGATACGGTAGCATTAGAGGGAGGATTTGAACTACGGACAATGGTATCCCAGTCTTGTCCTGGGAAATGATCAGTTTGATAGATAACGAAATAGAAAGAACATCAACTATATACACACAAAGAAATGGCAATAGTGTCTCTCCCTCTCGCGCGAAACGCATTTTCTCATCCTTACTCATCTCTCAAACGTCGCGATTTCCTAATTTCGGAGTCTAATGCACCTCTCAAAATCAGCTGTTCTGGTAAGACATCATCATGCCACTCTCTTTTCGTAGTTCCTTGGTCTCTGTCTGTCTCCCTCTTTTTTTTTTTTAAATTGCCTTTTAATGTTAGTACCTTCTGAAAGAATCAAATTTCCAGCTTTTGGCAACCAACTTGATTTCTTAGCTTTACCATTTTCCATGAATTGTAATGGGTTACCCTGGGATTTGTATTTGGACTTTGGAGCTCAGAATTGCTATAAAGGAATGTTAATTTTTGATTTTTGTGAGTAGCTACAAGGGATGGATGTAAATCCAGTGTAAACCTCTTTCATTCAAAGGAACTTAACTGCATAACATGTGGGATACTTGCTGCTTGGACCATTACTACTGCAACGCCTGTAATTGCTGCTAGTCAGGTAACTATCACACCTTTGAAGTTCACTGTTTTACTTTTTGTCAGATGAGACATTTACAGGTTATCTGTTGGTGCAATAGTAGGTTTTTTTTTTCTTTCCCAATTTGGAATTACGGGAATGAGATCTTAGAACAGCTTTTCATCCCAAACTTAGCCTAATAATACTAAAAAACATCTTAAGATACTATGGATTGCCAGATATGTACAAAGCAGATGCTTTTCTAGGCTCCTCTATGAATCATTAACAGTTTGTATCAGGTACTCCGCTCTATTCTGATGGATGAAGTAGATTGGTCATTGGTTTCTAAAGTCAATTTGCCTACATAAAAGTTTGTTGAATGAAAGTTTTGGAATTAATGATTTATTGGGAAAGGAGCTGGTTTATCGTCTGTTTCTCTAGTAAAGCTCTCTTAGCAAGTTTGGTGAAAATGATTTTGTCATTCTAGGTAAGTATGGTAAAGTAGTATTAATCTTTGCTCTACTTTTTCCATAAGAAACAACAGCACGAAGCACACATTTGATATGTTTTCTTCTCTGACTTCATGGGTATAGTGTGAGATCTTTCTGCAAACTTCTACATCATTATAAAAAACTCCCTCTCCCAATCATCCATAGGAAAATAATCAGCTGCTTTTGAAGTCCTTGAATTTAAAAGTGGCTACATGATTTCATGAATAATGAAATAACAGGAAGCTTTAGCTTGGATTTGATTATCCTCATTCCCCCATCCTCCTTGCTCAGTCACGATCCCTCATAAATCAAAAGAACTTGTGAAACGCTTTTAAAAAACATTGAACTGATTTTTTAGTTTCTCGATATAATAATATTATTAGAAATTGGAAAGTGTTTTTTTTTTCTAGGTAATAGTATTGCTGAAAATGGTAGTTATGCTTCACTTTCCAGATCATAATATTTACGTTTTTCTAGATTCTTATGTTCTTATCCTTCAGGTAATTATTGCTAAATTTAATAGGTGTTCTGTCAAGCTTTGTCCTCCTCCGATGTTAATCCTATCCTCTTTAAGTTCTTGTTTGTTGTACCAAGATTGTTATTTTCCTTTAGAATACCAACCTTATTTATCAGTATCGGTGTCCAATCCAGAAAAGGGATGCTTTGTTGGATGGTTATCATAGCATCCAAATTGATTGAAGAAACTTATTCACTTCTTTTTACATGCCTTTACATGTAAATTACTTGCTATATCACCTGTAATTTACATGCCTTCACAATATTCAAAATGTGATGGTTAACTTGCAGAGGTTGCCCCCATTATCAACGGAGCCTAATCGATGTGAGCGAGCATTTGTGGGAAACACAATTGGCCAAGCAAATGGTGTTTATGACAAGCCAATAGATCTTCGATTTTGTGATTATACAAATGACAAGTCCAATCTGAAGGGGAAGTCACTTGCTGCCGCACTTATGTCTGATGCCAAGTTTGATGGTGCTGACATGACAGAAGTAGTAATGTCCAAGGCTTATGCTGTTGGAGCTAGCTTCAAAGGTAACTTATCATTTCATCGTTAGATATATGCATTTGCTTGTATTATTTTCCATCACCAAATGCTTTTGATATGTGTTTAAAGTCTTACTAGAGGGAAACATAAAATACCTTGGTTCATTTTCATAGATTGATAATCAACGTATTTCTTGCACATGAACAAATTATGAAGTAGATACTTTCTGGTTGATCAATAATTGGTTCACTGGTATCTTGACGCACAAGTGCATTTAGCTGATGGATGTAAGTATGCAATGACATACATCGTAAACACACAATAAACCTTATTAAAAATTGAAACTTCCTAACTTTTGCTCCTTATTTAAATGTCTATTTTCTTGTAGAGATGATGAAGGTCATGAAAATAATATGTTTATCTATTAAAGAAAAATAAAGTGAATTGTAGTTGTTAGCTGGAAGCAATATCAGGTATATCATATAGATGCCTGAGTTAGCTTCGTCTGGTTTGATGACTATGTGTAACAGGAACTGGGATCATTCATAGTGGGATGTTTGAGAGATCAGGGTAGAAGGTGTTGAAAAGGAAAACCATAATTTTTGTAATGTCTGTAGTCTGTGAACAGCATAGACAAAATTTCAGTTTTCAATCTATTGGCAGAAGGGTTGGTTATATATTTTACCCCCTTTTTTTTTTTTTTGAGAAAACCAAATTGTACGAAGGCCAATAATCAAATGTTGGATAACACACTGCCACAATTCTTTCTAGGTGTGGACTTCTCCAATGCTGTTTTGGATCGCGTTAATTTTGGGAAAGCCGAACTTGAAGGAGCTATCTTTAAGAATGCTGTGTTATCTGGCTCTACATTTGATGAAGCTCATTTGGAAAATGCTGTTTTTGAGGACACCATCATAGGTTACATTGATCTTCAGAAGCTTTGCACAAATACCACCATTAGCACTGAAGGAAGAGCTGAGCTGGGATGCCGGTGACCTCAGTTTGCTTTTGTAGTACTAATCTATATTGACCGTATTTGTTGATCAACACGAAACAAGATTAGTTTTGGTGATTATGAAGCGATACATGGTGCAGGTAGCTTGTTTCATGACTTTTAGCAATCGAAGTGCCTTACGAAGTCTGTCTCCACTTCCATAGGGTATAATTATAACATATTCGTTGATTAGAGTTTGCCCCATAAGAGTAATTTTATAAATGTTAAAAGAAATAATCGCTTTACGTTTTAACTTATGTGAAACAATAACTTAACTACTATACTTTATAATTATTAGTTGCTAGTCTAACACGTGTTTCAGTCTGTTATGACTGTTATAAAACCTAACATTCTCGGTACTCTGGCAATTCTTTAATGGCTATGAATCACATGTAAAGAAACCAGGACAACAGCAATGAATTCTCTGTATTTTTGTAGACAGGATTACATCCTTAAAACGCACCATGAGCTGTCCGCATACATTTCAGTAATTCCAAAAACCAAAACATGAGTTCTAGGTGTGAGCTCCTCAATAGCGATAGCAGCATTCCAATCATGATATGTACTTCTGATGCTCTTGGAGTAGCTTTGCCGAAGACTAGGCGTCTAGATATAGTGCACTTACTTCTTCAACGTCAGCCTGTACGGGAAACCAAAATAAACATGAAATTCTCTGTAGTTTTGTAGACAGGATTACATCCTTAAAACGCATCATGAGCAATCCGCATACATTTCAGTAATTCCAAAAACCAATACATGAGTTCTAGGCGTGAGCTCCTCAATAGCAATAGCAGCTTTCCGATCATGATATGTACTTCTCCTGATGCTCTTGAAGTAGCTTTGCCGAAGACTTGGCGTCTAGATATAGTGCACATACTTCCTCAACGTCAGCCTGTACGGGAAACCAAAATAAACTTGAAATTCTCTGTATTCACCAAAAGAAAATTTCATCCACGCAGTCACAGCTTATGTGTTGCAGCAGTCAGGAAGACCTTGAAGTTCTACCCTATAACAAGAACCAATCATGTTCTACGACAAAACTCACCTTGCAAATCTTGTCTCGACCATTGATTTTTGTCACAATGCTGGCAGGTGATAACAGCTGAACCGCATGCCTGCAAAATTCATGATTGAATATGCTGGTGATGTGACCGAGAATAAACTGCAACTCGTAATGACTTCACTAATAAAAACCTCAAGGATGTGTGTTGTCCAATCTCTCCCAAGAACGCAAGACTTTCTTCATCAAGGGACAATTCCTCCACCTGGGCACGAATTGCTAATATCTGCCCAATGAACAAGACGGCATTTTATATATGCTTTAGATTTTAAAAGTTGATCCATAGAAGGCATAATAAACACATCAGTTGGCACAACCTGTATCATTTCAGCAGGACCATAAATTTGAGTTCTGATAATAACCAACCGATCCAAGAGGTCAACAGGTATACCATGAGGGCTATTCATATCAGTACCTCTGCAAATAAGTTAACATCAGAAGTAAGAAACCATGGTAAAGTCCAAAGCATTTGAAAGAAAAAATATCCAACTGGAAGGTCTACACAATTGTTAACTTGAAGTATTACACATTCATTATGTAGACATTCGTTATGTAGACTAGAACATTAAAAATTACCGTGCATGCTAGAAGGTACAAAATAAAAACAAAAGATACATGGGAGAGTACAGTTAAGGATATCACTGACAACGACGAAGCACATCTTTCACTTAAATGTTCAACATTTGCTTACCTTACATTACATATTCCTCTATTTGTAGCAAAGATCACAATTGGGGACAATGAGCTTTCCAAAGCACGATTTAAGTACGAAAAGCACTCCATATCCAGCATATGAACCTGTGAAATGTGTTTTTGATTAGACAAAAGAAAGCATGGAATGAAAACAACAGATAAATATCACTAAAGAGACAGGAGGACCTCATCAATGAATAGGACACCAGGTACAAGCTCAGCGATTCCTTCATCAATATATCGATTCACAACCTATCACCAACAGAAGTTTGTCATACATTAAGGAATTTGAAAGTTTGAAAAGCATGTCCATCAGAGGACGACACCTCACATAAATAAAGGCATTCTGGCTATGTCAAAGAAATAGCTTATTTATTAGGCAAAGGAGTACCTTATTTATTTCCTGTCGCAGCTTATCAGTGATTTCTGTCTTTCTGGGCTTCATCATCTGACCCATCAAAGACAATATATCTTGCCCACCTTGGGGCCTTGCATTTGCAGCATCCAAGTCATGCAGTGTTACATCCTGAAGTCAAAAACCCATAGACAAATTGGACCATTGTATTAAGACGAGTTAGAAAACATAACTTCATTATAGAATACTGATACTACAAACATGTCAAATTGGTTTTCTTAACTAGTATGAGCTTCGCATCCCTACATATACGACGGTTATTTACACCCAAAAAAGTTATACAGACATTGGTTTTAGTATGAGCTTCGCATCCTTGCATATGCAAAGGTTATTTGCACCCAAAAAAAACTTATAAAAACATTGTTAGGACCATAATTATCCAAAATAGCAAAGCAAATATGCCAACAGAGTTCTCAAATTTCTGTTCTATTGGTGCAAATACTGAAATTAGTCATATTAAGACATGGAAATAACAAGAATATTGATTATCCCATATTACAAGAGGCACACAAATAACCTTCAAGCTTCTCACCGTATATACCATGCCATGTGTTTATTATCCAAAAGAGGTGTGAGGCTATAAGCACAAAATTATAAATGAAATACCTGAACTATCTCCTTTTTTTTGTGGACATCCCCCTTAGGAAGGGGGACATATTCTTCTGCTTCAAGGTCAAATTCTGTGGCAAAAGCATCACTTCTACCCACCCTTTTGACTGCTCCACTATTTGCCTCTATGTATATAACATC
>JANIHZ010000209.1:14559803-14569855 GCA_027478365.1 Erythroxylum rufum | reverse complement strand
ATTATAAATAAAATATTGTCAAATTCAATAAAAAATAAATTTATTTTGACAACAATGTTATTTTAAGTAATTAATATCAATTAATATAAAAGTTTGTATCTGATTTAATATTTTTATCAGTAAAAAGTAATAGAGCACACGCAGCAACTGAAACCAATTTGACTTAGTGTTCTTTATCTATCTCAATTGTTATCACTTTTGAATTCAAACTTAGGATTGTTATACTTTATTAGTTAGGATACCTTATGTAATCTGTATATATTGAAACACTACAAACATGCTTATCATTTTATATATTCAAATTAATCCGACTTAAAATTTATATATGAATTTGAACTTAATGAATAAAAACCTAACTTAAAAACTAGATGAAAATATATTTAAGTTGCGGCCATTGCTGCTTCTATTAAAAAGAACTGAGCTACTCAAACTTTGTACACCCACACCATAAGGATGGAACTTCGTAGCTTTTTTAGAAGATTAAAGCGTACACACATGTACACTAAATTATAATAGGCAAGCAAAGCAGAGCGAAGGTACCATTGTCATTCATATTGCTTTTATAACTGATATCATACAATTATGTCCCAATGCCCCTATCTTGGGACAGATTATGCTATCAAAAGTGCATCAAAACTTTTAAAAGATAGATTTTAGGTTTATTTTCTAATGAAGAAGCCGAGAACAATAAACCTGACATAAAGAACTACTACGCTAACACTTCTTATGTATAATCTGGTTTGGATTTTATCCCTCCTATGAAGATCCATCATTAAGGATAATCACAAACAGTTATTTGATAATGGAATTATCTGACTCACCCACATTTCATCTGATAAAAAGCTCTCCACCAAATCTCAAATGCTTTTCGAACATTCGTACAATCATCTCCCTTATCAAGAAATTTGTCAAACCAATTGAGCAAAACAACCTGCTGTTGCTACAGAGGAAGTGTAAGAATTGTCTGGTTTAGTCCATCCTCGACCAATTTTTTTATCCACGGATCTTGATGACCTCCTCATCCATCCGAAATCTTCATAAACACCTTCCAACCATGTAGACAGCAAAGAGCATCGTGTATCTTTTGGCACCAGAACTTGTCCTCTTCCAATTACAATACATAGTTGTGTAATTAACTTACTGATTTCATGTCCGTACACAGTTGGAATCTTGGAATGCAGAACAATAAGTTCCTTCTGATTTGGCCACTGTTATGAATTCTAGGAGAAGCATGTAGAATGTAGACAAGAGGTAGGAAAAAGTGTATTGTACATTAAGGTATATATGTAAAGTGTATGGACGTAAGGTATTTATACAAGAGTGGGTACAAATAAGAAAGTTTAGAAGTAAATGAGGCTAACTCAAGGTGGTACAGTAGAGGCTAACTTAAGGATGGAAACAAGATTTGAAGTTTGCCAGGTAAGTGTATCTTAGTAAAGATATCCGCTGTTTGATGAGACCGATGCAAGATGAATAGTGCCTTGTACATGATGGTGTACGAAATGGCAATCAATTTTAATATGTTTGGGAACTGATGAAAAACATCATTACGTGCAATTTGAATTGCACCGAGATTGTCTCAACGGAGAATAGTAGTAGAAGATGAAGTGATACCCATGTCTTCTAGTAAACAGAGCCACATTAGTTCTACAGTGGCATCAGCAAGAGCACGATACCCAGATTCAGTGCTAGATGAGCAACAACTGTCTGTTTCTTACTTCGTCATGAAATAAGAGAATCTCCCAAGAAAAAACAATATCCAGTGATGGAGCGTTCGATCAGTGAGATCGCCAACCTAATCAGCATTAGAGTAGCTAGACAAAACAAAAGAAAAATGTGCAGAGAAATGAAGGCCATTAAATAGTATGGCTTTGACATATCCAAGAATCTGAAGGGCAACAAAGAAATGAAAGGATCGAGGGGCAAAGTTGACTCCACAGGTGCAGGATCAGAAGGTAAATGATGTTCGAACACAGGAGATTGATTTGTTTTAGAGCTTAGAAATAGTGCAACAAAGACGAGCACAAGGTTCTAGTTTATTATGCTCATGGGGTTGTAAAAGAACAAAAATAACACATCTAAAAGGTTTAAGAAGATGGTAATGATGAGGCTTACTAAATAATTGTTCATAAGAGGAATTATCAAGGATGGAGGTAGGAGTGCGATTTATAGTATAAACAACAGTTAAAGTAGCTTCTCTCTAGAGTTTTTCAGGACAGGAGGTAGTAAGAAGAAGGGCATAGATAAAATCAAGAATGTGGTTGTGTTTTCGTTCAACTTTACCATTTTGTTGAGATGTACAAAGATAAGAACGTTGAACCATGGTACCTTATTGGCCCAAGAAAGCAAGGAGTACAAAAGATTCTTTATATTCCATTCCATTATCTATTCTGAATTTTTTGATGATATGAGAAAACTAGGTTTTGACCATGGTGGCAAACTTGATGTATATCTATGGTAGTTCAAATATGTGTTTCAAAAAAATAGATCTAGGTATATCGAGAAAAATCATCAATAAAGATCACATAATATTGATAACCACTCATACATAAAACAGGCGAAAGTCCCCAAATGCCAGTATGAATAAGATTAAAAGGAGAATGTGAAACAAATGTACTATTATTAAGGGAAAGAGCAAGTTGCTTAGCTAGTTGACACTAAAGACATTGAAAATACTCATATTTAGATGAACCTAACAATCTACGAGAAACTAAAGGATCAAGTTTGCTAGTAAAGGCATGGCCTAAACAAAGATGCCACTGATAAAGAGAGAAGTTAAGAGGTGGTCACAATTGAGATTAGTTTAGGAAACTGAAGAGAGATGAGTTCAAATAATCTTCCATCCTTTTTCCCCATCCCAAGAGTCTTCCCCACCTGCAGATCTTATACCTGACAACCAGAAGGAGAAAAATTAACATTGAAGCTCACATAATTGGCTGATAAAAATAAGATTGAAGACTAAGGAGGGTACGTTGTAAGTGTCAGGGAGACTAAGATTAGAACTAGATGCATGACCAATGTGAGAAATATGCATTTAAACATCATTGGCAGTATGAATGCTAGCAAGGGATGAAACAGGTGTTTTAGAAGAAAAGATAGAAGAATTAGAGGTCATATAGTTATGACAGACGGAATAAAAAAGCCAAGAAAAAGTACCGAAAATGATTGAGAGAGTAATGGGAGAAGAATTGGTAAAGATAACCTATTTAAGTAATGACTAGATGTCACTCATGGTAAAAGTGGCAGGACCCTAAAAAACAACAGTAATTACAAATGAAGAACCAAGCTGAGAGGAATCTCCTTTGGTATTAGAAAATTCTTCCTTAGGTTTTGGTGGTCGCACAGGACAGTTGCCAATAATGTGTCCAATCTTATGACGGTAACAACATTCAATCTTAAGACAGATAGAAAGTGATGACCAAATTGCTGACAGTTTTTATAGAAAGGAGTACATGGCTTTTGGGACAAAGGGCTAGCAACAGCAAAAGCAACATCAGATTGTGAACATTTGTATTGGCTAAGATGGGTCTCCTGAAGATAATTTCTTTGATCACTTCATTTATAGAAGGCAATGGAGTGTGATGCAGTAAAAAGGAACGAACGGACTTGTACACAGGACCAAAAGCCATAAGAACCTAGATCAGCTGGAGATGTTATGCACTAATCTTAGCTTAAGTGATTTGATTCCAAATAGGTTGGATTTGTCCTAGGAAAGCATTAATGGACTGGCAGGAGCTTGCCTTATAGAATGAAGAGTAATCCACAATTGATAATAATAAGCAAGACTAGAAGTTTGAAAAGGAGTTACTAAGAAATCTCATTCCTCTTTTACTGTATCATGAGTTTCAAATTAGGCATAGATGTTGGGGATGGATGTGTTGTAAAACCAGGTGATAATCTGATGGTTTTTAACGTCCTAATCTTTAAGACGTTCTGGAAATTTAGTATCACTTTCGTCTGAGTGAAGTCACCTGTAATAATACGCCACAGTTTACATCTAACTAGGAAGTGTTTCATATCCTAGACCCACAAATTATAGTTGCTACCATCTAAAATGGTTGAGATAGCTAAGAAATATCTAATTTCTCCATTGGCAAATCAAAAGAAGGCAAAACACAAGGAAAAATCAATTTCAGGAGGTCAAATTTAGGCAGGAGAGGTGCTTATAGTAAAAAGTCAATGGTCATTAGTCAATAACCAATAGTCAATATCCTACATGAATTTTTATTATATTGGAATGATTAATTAGCATGAATTATCAAATTATTTTTTCTAATTATTAAAACATAAGGAATCGATGACACAAATACGTTTTCTCGTGTGTCTAAAAAAGATTTAATTGTTATAATTTTGGTATTGGTAGCTTATTTTGACATAGAATTGCATCAAATGGATGTGAAAATGAATTTTTTGAATGGTGACGTAGAGGAAGAGGTGTACATGAAACAACAAGGAGGATTCTCTTCTAGTAATGGCAAACATTTGGTTTGCAAGCTTAAAAGATCTATATATGGATTGAAATAAGCATCCCACCAATGGTATTAAAAATTCCATAATGTTATCTCATCATTTGGTTTTGAAGAAAATTTTAAAGATCAATGTATATATCAGAAGGTTAGTGGAAGTAAAAAAATTTTTTTCTTGTATTATATATGGATGACATATTACTTGTAACCAATGATAAGGATTTGTTCCATGACGTAAAATAATTCCTCCTAAGAATTTGGAAATGAGAGATATAGGTGATGCATTTTATATCAATGACATTTAGATCCATCAAGACAAATTTCGTGATATTTTGGGTTTGTCCCAAGAAACCTATATTAATAAAGTTTTAGAGAGATTTCAAATGAAAGATTGTTCACTAAGTGTAGCTCTCATTATGACAGGTGATAGGTTCAATTTGGACTAATAATAAAAAATGATTTTGAAAGGGAACAAATGAAAGCATTTCATATGCTTCTGTAATCGAAGGCCTAATGTCTGCTCAAGTTTGTCCAAGACTTGATATTGCATTTTTTGTTGGAATGTTAGGCAGATATCATAGTGACCCAGGATTAGATCATTAGATAGTTGCAAAGAAAGTATTGAGGTATCTTCAAGAGACCACATATTACATACTTATAAATAGATGGACCGATAATCTGGAGATAATAGGGTACTCAAATTCAATTTTTAATGGGTTTTTTTATTTACAAAAAATAATATTAGGTTATATCTTCATGTTTGCCTATGAAGCCATATCTTTGAGGAAGACCAAGCAGTCTTTGACAGCTACTTGTACCATGAAGGCTGAGTTTATTTATTGTTTTGAGGCTGCATCACATGGTGTATGACTAAAGAGTTTCATATATGAGCTTAAACTCGTGGATTCCATTTATAAGCTATTAAGAACATATTGTGATAATTCAGCTGCTGTCTTTTTTTAGTGATAGTCGGAATAAACACATCAACATTAAGTTTTTATTCATAAGGGAACGTGTTATAGAAAAGAAAGTGATCATTGAACACGTTAGCACTAAATTAATGATAATTGATCCTTTAACAAAAGGCATACCATTATTGAAGTTCAAGGATCATGTTGTTAGAGTGAGATTGGATTCTATCATATAGATTTCATTGTATTGACAATGTTATTTTCGTGAAACTTTTATAATACTTTCTAGTATCATGGTGTACATTATTGAATTTTGAGAAATTTGATTATTTTGGATTTAGAATAAACATAAGATTTGTTTAATAAGTAATATTACCACATTCAGGTTGATACAAAATATAGTAGACTGTAATAATAGAAGATAATACTCAACTACTAAATGACTTATCGTCATGATTCAAATATTATATTTGGATCAGATTAAGATTTGATACTAAGTTAAACGTATGGACCAATTAGGAGAATGTGATAAATTCTCATGTTCTGGTTTAATACCCATAAATGGTCCAACGTTTGTAGTTAATAGATATGAATGTCCTATTTTTGTGGTAACTGTCAAAGTGCTTGATGAGAGCACATTGATATATGTTTTTTCTTGCAAACTTTTAAGATTCTTAAACTCCTTTTCTCTTATGAAAAGATACACCATTTATTTTGTAATTGAGAGCTTAGAAGAATTTCAAAAACGCAGACTTTCTAAGTAAAAACATCAATGGCAGAAGGTATTTCAATTTTTTCTACATTCAATTTATTTGTTATTCTAACATATATTACTATTGAATATATGTTGAATTGGCATACATTTACTATCGAAGCACAATAACCTCTACCTTGTTTTAGTTTTTGAAGAATTTTGAATTTTGGAAAAAAATCTAGATTCAAAAATTTTCATTTTAAAGTTGTTTTCGGAAATAATTCTTTTTATTAGAGGTGGAAATCTTCATTTAAGTGTTTTGAAAGTCTTTTTATATTTAAAAGATAAGTTTTGTTATGTTTTATGATTTCGTTTTGTTTTGTATTCAGCTGCTTACGAACCGGGTCGTTATGACTCGACTGAATGTTAAAAAAGACCCTTTCGTCAAACCACATCGTCTTGTTTGTTTATTAAAATCAAATTATGATGCAGCGTAGATAGCCTACTTTTGTTGCCTTAGTTTAGCAATGTAGGTAATATGGTTAGCTACTTAGGTAAGGTTGTTTGAGCCCTAGTCCCAAAGAAGACATTTGTATAGCTTATGTTTATGTTTGAATATGGATGGATGGATGGTCTCAAGCACAGGGTGACACACAGAAACGGGAACAACCACTCTTTGCCTTCCTTAGCTACGCTCTTGTTGTTAAAAATGACCATCATAAACAAGATAAGACAGGATAGGACACATTAAGTGTAGTAGTTTATATCATTGAATCGAAATGGTTGGTGGGCTATCTTCTTCAACCAATTATGAGTGTATTGTTAGAATTATAGGATTTCGAGAAAATGGGCTTAATACTTACACCCCACCAAAGATTATTATTTATGAGTTCTAATCTTATGTCATTTAATTTTATCCACACATTTATATAAATTTTATATAAATATGTAAATAAGATTTAATGGTACAAAATTAGAATATCATAAATAAAACAAAAGATCTGTTCTACTATCCAGAGTCTATATTAATTATAATCACCGAAATCACAAAAAAAAGCAGAAGTGTTAGATGTTTCAGACGAGAAAAGAGGTCAAACTTTTTGCTGAGAGATACATGATAGGAACAATCCATGTTTTCAGTTCTCCAAAGAATGAACTACTGGTTCAGTGGAGCAACTCTCTACTAAAATAAATTAATTTACAGAACATTACAGCCAACAAATGTTATCATAGAAATCTCAAATTCTGCAAGCAAACACTATTACATTTACAGCCAGAGATGATAAATTACCGTTCACAGGAAAATTGCTGCCTATTCCATCTTTTTCCTAAAAAGGCATAACATAATTAAAAAACTAAATCATAGGAGAAGAAACAATTCAAGAACACTTTAAATGTAAAAAAAGATAAAAAAGGGTGTTAATTTTACCATTTCAGAACACATTCCTCTGTAGATCCTGCAGTTTAGGGTCCATGAGTTTGCCTTCCTTTTCTGCTTCAGACCCAGAAAGGGGAGTATCAAGGTCAGGAGGATTCTGCCATTTTCGCAAACATGTCAGTCCTAAGCTATCTATGTACATTTCTGCATTATAGCCATAGGTCGTTAACATATTACCATGCAGCGAACTAGCGCCCAGTTGACACCTTTGAAGAATTGATGCCTCTTAATTTCATTTGCTCCTTCCCTTGAACCTAACCTGCTTTTGGCATCTCTGTGCAGCAACCGGTACATAAGCTGCTTTGCGTTGAGACTAACCTGCAGGTACTTGGCAATTTTAATTAAAACCATCACAGGTATCTAGGCTAATTCAACAAATTGGAGTCATTCTAGATGGCCTTTATTGTGATCTTTAAACACTTTTTAATCAAGCTGAGACACTAAAATGACATTTTTATGCAAGAGCATGCACAGATGGTGTTACCTGCTTACTGGATGAAAATTTAAGGTCTTTGTGAAGTATATTGGCAAATGTCTTCTGCCTTGTTTTTCCTCTAAAGGGTGTATATCCATAAAGCATTTCGTATAGAAGAATACCTGGAAATTTTGATTTTAATTCACTCAATTATGAAAATGCAAAGATCAATAACTGTTAAGATACAAATCCTAATAACTACAAGAGTAGCATAATTACCTAGAGCCCACCAGTCTACTGCACTAGTATGTCCAGCTCCAGAAATGATTTCCTAAAATAATTTGGAAAGTGAGAAAAATAAAGAAAAAGATGAGAATCTATATAATCTAAGAAAAAAAGACTAGCATATAATCATATAGAAAAAGAAAACTATGAATTAAACGATTTCTCAATCAAATTCAAAGGAAAATGGAGAAAGGACGTAGAAGGTTATGCAGTGTATGTTTGTCTCATACATTTTGTTTTGCCATACGATCGTGAATTTCTAGCTTTCCTGGGTTACGTAAGATGATACATATTGGTACAATAGTATGTGTACTTGCTGAAGAATTTCTTCTTCCATTATGATTGAAGAAACCAAACGGAAGGCTGTGAAAATAGAAACTAGAAAGGTGTTGAGAGAACTAACTGGAGCTATGTACTCTTCAGTCCCAACAAATGAATTTGAAGCTCTCATGGGTTCAGCCACGAAGATCGGAGTCTCCTGACGTTTACGGTGCTTTTTTTTCTTTTCATTTACGCTAGGAATCAAAAGCTGCAAAACATGATGTTATTATTACTTTCAGCGTCTAAACCAGAAGTAAGGAAGATGCGTCAGTCAGATACCTGTGGATTGCACGATGTCAAACATGAGAGATCAAAATCTGTCAAGGACACATGACCATCGCTCTGGAGTAAAACATTCTCAGGTTTCAAATCTCTGTAAATGATCCCTTTTAAGGAAAACAAGGAAAAAGAGATGAGAGACTTAGCAAGCAAACAATAGAAAAGAAAATCAATCCAGTCCGTACCTTGACAGTGAAGGTATTCCAATGCAACAACCACCTCTGCAGCGTAGAACCTACATTTACCAAGAAAGCACTTGTGAACGGGAGCTTTTATTTCCCTAATAACAATGTACTTATAATGTTTTGTCTCAACAATTCACCTCACAGCATCTTCCTTCAGCACCTTCAACGGTTGTCTGTCCAAAAGCAGGAAGAGCTCTCCACCAGGGCAGTAATCGGTTATAAGACAAATATGGGTTTTCGTCTGGAATAGAAGAAATCTGACATCCTCCTAAGCATATAGAATTCATATTGGCATTGCACAAACTACGTACTTCTCTATCAAAGTACCTGAAATGAAGCATATAAAGCCGGAAGAAAAGGGTGGTCCAGCATATCAAGAATTTCTCTCTCTGCACAAGCTCTATGTACCTGTGTCAGAGAAGACAAGCTTGAGTTAGAGGATTACAAGACGCATAAAGTACGCAAATTTAAGGGTAACAGGAAGCATCAAGATTCATTCAAGAGAAGAGAGGATCAAGTAAGTTTACCGACTATTAGAAAGTGATGCTTTGAGAAAATCTATCTCAACTCAAGTTTGAAACTATATTTCAAATACCTTATTGCGGTTGAGCATAACTCCTTTATCCATGACTTTCATAGCAAAATGTAGACCAGTGTCGCACAATTCTACCAAATTGACACTACAATTCACAAGTTAAATCAAACATCAAATATCTTCAAGATAATTTATAGTGTCATCTGACCATCACCCACTCTTGATTAAGCAGTTTACAGGGTAAATGTGAAAGACAAACCTGCCCGTGTCACCAGATCCCAATGGTTTTACCGGCCGAAAATGTTTTAGACCTATTTGCTCTCCACTATCTATAATCTGCAAGGTTAAAATGAGCTCAGAATTAGGAGGAACATGTCAAACTAAGTTATTTTAACAGCAAACAAAAAATGCATACAAATCACACATCACACGTCCTTATTATCTTTCTGTTAGGATCCAAAATCCTAACAATGTCTATTTCAGAAATCAGCCACAACACCAGAACACAGGCAATAGAACAGTA
>JANIHZ010000209.1:14543173-14559703 GCA_027478365.1 Erythroxylum rufum | reverse complement strand
CCTTACACTTCCCAAATTACTCATCTACCCCAGCCCTTCTCTTCCTACTATACTGCTGTTGATAACGGGTCTCAACACTTTCTTAAGTGAGTATGGTCGCTCGTCAATAAAACGAATATATATCTAAAACTGGAACTGTTGCATTCACATCCACTTGAGAAACAAAAACTTTAGAATTTATATATGCCCAAGGACAATTATACTTCTCACAGGAACGTTCTTATACAAGAAACTGTCTAACCTAAGTTCAATTCCCACGTAAAGGTCCACCCAATCAGATTTCTCCACTGCCAACTAAACTTGTCAAGTATTTTATCATTCAGATTTCCTGTTCTTATACAGCGAAATAGTACCTTCTGAATTGCTTTCCAAGAGGGGCTACCCTTCTTGTGAGGCTTTGGATGAACCACCTTTGAATGATTTGCCCACAAATCTTCTGGTTTCTGCAATGAAGTAATTTTTGTAATAATCTATCACCCAAAAAAAATTCTTTTAAGATGTGGAATTGCAATGAGAATTACCATATTTGCATCTGGAAGTTCTCGCACTGCTTCATCAATGTTTTCTGCAGTTTGTTTGACCTGATGATGGTCACCAAACAAAATAATCAATGGAAATAGACTCTTGAGACTACCAATTAACACCACATACACCATAATCGTATGCATAAAATGAATCCATTTTCATGGCATGACTTCAATGGAAAAGGTAGACAAGGGAGTAAGTACCATTTTTTCACTTTCTTTTGCAGTTTTATCAGGAATGCTGTTGGCACGCGGCTCAACATGCTCACTCCCATCTAGTTGTACTCCGATAAAATACTGTACTTCCCCCTGTTCATAGAAAGCTGAACTTTGTAAACGAAAGTCTCTGCATTCTGTTCTCTCCTACTCATCACAATTGATGTTCAGGGGGCTCTCTATTCAAATTACATTATCTAGTTATGTGGGCATCATATATACCTTCTGATCACGCATAGGCTGCAGATGAAACAGATTCCAAAACTTTTTGCCTGAATAGATGGAAAATCAATAGAAGACAAAAAAAAATTTCAGTGTCGTTTTCTGAACATATCATTAGATCTTCCGCACTATGTATATAAATGAAGATATGGTCCTATAAATAGTTTCTATTTTCACTCAATTGGAGAAAGACGACGAGAAGTAATAATAATCATATTTATACCACTCTTTGTGTAGTTAATTAATTGCACAGTAACATCTGTCTGATTGTCAATAGCCTTTCTTATTTTCCTGACAGTAGCCGGATCAGTTTCAGGTCCTTGCAGAAATCTGCAGTAACAGGGTTCCCAGAGCAGAAGGGTGTCAATTAGAAAATTTGTTATGCATAAATGAGATATAATGAAAAACGATGAGAAAAACAGTGATGCAGGTGTTCCTCAGTAGATTTAAAACAATTTCAGTGCAGATAATGCATACGCATGAAAATTATTTGAATCTGAAAATCACTATTTATGTGCAAAACTTGCCAAGTCTACAAATGTTGACGAGTTAGAGAGATCCAGATCATCAAAGACAAATTTGTTCACAATCATATTAACACTTGAGGATACCTGCAATTTCTTCCCAAGATTTCTTCACGGCTGTACTCTGTCAGCTCCAAGAAACTATCAGAGGCAAATATCTGAAATGTTCAAACAATCAGAAATGGCTGAACCTCTATATTTCTATCCAGTGTAAAACACGTCAAAAAACAGGACTCCAATTTAGTAGAAGAATATCAGATGAAAAAGTAGTATTCTTACAATGGGATTATCGGGTAGCCTTGGATCAGTAATTACAAAATTCTTCTCTATACGTTCAAGTGTGGTAGCTAGATCAATACCCTGTCTCATTTCCTTTTTCCTCACTTTGTCATCAAGGCTATCAGGCCTGCTATCATCCTCACTCTCTTCATCAAAGAAAGACACTTCGTTGTCATGGAAAGTCTCAGGAGCAGATTGAGTACTTTTTCTCATCAGACTGAACCATGAAAATGTTATATATGTCAAGGAAGTGGCACTGGCCAAGCCTATTATAAAAATTTCCTGAAAGAAATAGTCATACCCCATAAAAGAAAGGCGGACAGATTTTCTTTGTTTCTTTTCTGGCAACTCACTGATCCGCTGCATTGAGCTTCGAGAGTTTCGCCTATTTGGAGGCACGATCTCTGACTTTCTCCTTCCTGGTGCTCCTATTCCTTCCTGTTCTCCATAATCTTTGGATTTTCTCATTAAAGGACGATTTGCTGATTCGCTATGTGCCCGAGGTCTTTTTACTGCCTCAACAAGTTCGGTCACTGAACTTGTAGCCACATCCTTTTGACGAGCTGTAGAAGTAACATAGTTGTGTAGCTTAGTTTGACATTAAGGTTTCTAGTTTATCTTCATATCTATATCATTTTAGCACTACTATCCATTCTAGGTTCAAGTAAAATCAACTTCCTCAGTTCTTCATGGTGACTTTTAGTGTACCACTGGACTCTCAACTCTTGCAAGTTTGCTGCCATTGTTTGAGTTGATGTAGGCAAAACAAATATCCATAAATTTGCATTTCCCATCAAAATGATAAATTCCAAAGCAGTGTGGCACTGATAAAAGCCGCAATACTTGCAAAACTCGACATCTAAGAGAAAACATTGTTGTTCTGGTTAAGGTTCTGTTCTCTCTCGCATAAGATTCTTGTTGCAGTTTAAGTGATAAGAGTCCTCTTAAAAGTATGTCGAGGAGAGTCCTTAAAACATAGCATGCAATTCAGCCGGATATCTAGCACTAAAAGTTAATACTAGAAGAACTTCCATTTCAGACTCTTGGCAATTGAGAGTAAATAAATTTCTGCTTTGGCAATAAAAATGCCGTTAGTTTTATTATCTCCTTTTAAGCTTCTGACAACATAAACTAAAAAAGAAAAAGAAAATTCCAAGAATTTATGGAAAGAGAGAGGATAGATACCATCATATCTGATCAATGATTCAGGCAGTCCATTGGGCCGCACCATCTTATCTTTGGACCCCTCAGTGTGCTTGCTAACCTCCACTAGCATTCTGCCAAGTCATCAGACAGAAAAACTTTCATACATGAATGCACTGACAACAGCTAATGTGTCACATTGCTATTTCCCCCAATCAATAATTCATATCCAAAAAATTTCCTTCCACTTTCTTCCCTTTTCCTTTTCCCCTTAAATCCAAAGCATCTAGAGGTCCAGAGTTCGTGCATGTCGAGCACTGAATCTCTCCGCGAATGACAAGGAGGTGGGTAACCCCAGTTGGGCTCATAAGAAAACGGGAAGGTGGAAAAAAAAAAAAAGCCGAAGGTTTTTAGTACAATCTTGGTCTGGTCAAGATCATGTGCTATGTTACACTAACAGTGTAAAAGTCACCGACATGGTCTTGTTAACCACATTTCCAGCTACAGAATAAGCAATCACGAGGCTTTTTCGCGCCAATCCTGTAGTCTGTTCTTATATCCAAATCAACAGTAACTCAATTATGCTTCTACCTATATAAATATCGGGTATAAATTTTCGTAGTTACTGTTATATATTAGCAAGATATTGACATATGGCTATCAGTGTTTCACGAAGTTTTTAGAAGGGAGATGAGGTGCTATTTTGCCCTTCAAAGAACATTTGTGACTGAATGTCAAATGGCGGAAACCATGTGGGCCAAATTCAATTTGCAAAGAAGAGTTATTTTTAGAAAATGACTTTCATTATTTGTTTTTTGGCCTAAAACGAAGAGGTAAATGGAAAACAGAAAAGTAATATATAAGTTGAATGGAACTAACCCAATAAACTTGAGAGCTTGGCCATTTTCATCCTTGATGGGTGAAATGGTAAGAAGGTTCCAAAAAGGAGTGCCATCTTTCTTGTAATTCAACAATCTTCCACAGTAACTCTTCCCTTCCTGTAAAGCCTCTCTAATTTTGGCTACATCTTCTGCCTCCGTGCCAGCACCTTGTAAAAACCGACTACAATATATGTAACTGTCACTCACTCCTCACTTTGACAGTTTAACCGTTAAATAATAAAAACACAACAGAGATTAACATAGACGTTACCAGTTCCTGCCTATCACCTCTTTCGAGGTGTATCCTGTCATTTTAAAGAACCCTGCACTTGCATACAGTATAGGATAGTCAGGTTTCGTAGCATCACACACAACGAATGTTTGTTGGAACGATGATAGGGCGTCTTTAATGTCTTCAGATACTCTTGGAATCCCTCCTCTCTCTTTTCCAGCATCATCCGAGACATCATCGGAGCTCCTTGCAGAGTTGTTGGAGTCTCTTCTTGAGGATGAACCTGGCCTTGTATTAATGTTCGGTTCATCCCCACCTGAGGTCCTAACCTTAACCCCTTGTGGTCTGCCCGTTTCGTCGTCGGTTTTTAGCACTAAGCCCCATTCGGCTGCTCTTTTCGCCGCAACGCCGGCTTCTCCGGCCAGCTTCGGACTTCTGTCTCCACCATTGCCGACACTTTGGGACTCCGGTGGTTGAACTTGAGTGGTGGTGGCCGGAGTAGGGTCTTTGAAGGCCATCCATGATCTGACGTAAGATTCTTCACTCCGACCGGACTTGGAAGAGGCCTTGGACGGGTCTGGTTGATGGTCGACACTCGGCTCGACCCAGGTTTTCCAAGTGGGGCTGCCACGAAATGCTGTGTCAGTGGGTCGGGAGGAATAAGTGGAGGGATTGAACACTTCAAGTGAGCCACGAGAGTCTCTAGGTAGAGTGGGCAGGCCTGGCGATTGCTTCTGTGGCTTGTTGGTCGGTTCCATCACTGCATCGAAATAAGTCAGGTACCAATCAACCTAGAAATTTGTGTATGTGAAACTTAAGCATTTAAGCATTAGTATAATCATATTTATGTATATGAGATTGATAGCCTGGAGTATACAGACATAAAAAGATCTACGTATGTGTCGTTATCAGAATACATGGTGGGTCAGTTGTATGGACCAGAGTAGAGGACATGGTAGGTGATATTATAAGGAACTCAGGAAAGTTAATTGGGATAAGGGGAAGAACTTTTGGAGTCGATTGTTAGGATTAGGAAGAGTTAGAGGGTCATTTTTGAATCTGGTTCTGTTGGGTAAGTAGTGACAGCTGCCGTCTAGTAGCTGCCAAGATCGTCAACCTCATATTTGTTAGGGCAGTTGGTCCGATATGACATGCAAATGAGAGGAGGGGACTTTGGTGTCGCGATGAGGACCAAAGGGGTCCTGCCTGAGTAGTTCGCTGAATTAAGGCTGTCCACACAAATGGAAAGTTCCTTTTACTGCCCCGTGAGAGTGAGTGATGACAATGAACAACATGCCAGAGCAAACTTTCCAGTTTCTGTAAACTATCGGCTTATTAGTTGCTCTATTTATAAATTGCATCCACATATTTATAAGTAAACTTAGAAACTTAGATAAGATGCATTTCATAAGCAAGTCCAACTTTTAACAAAGGAGAACTTTTCCCTTTCTAAGAAAAAACAAAGGCGGAAAAACTCTTCTACGAGGAAAATTGAACATGCAGATCATGTTGAGCAGAAATTGAAAACTAATCGATCAAATGGTCGTCCAAAATAGATAAAAACAAAGCCAACCTCTGGGGTTAATAAGCTTTAAGATATAGAGACTGAGAAAGAAAGTACTGTAAGACAAATCTAGTAAGTACTATATGCGAAGTACGAAATCAGTAAACCACGGGAAACGGCATATGTGGAAAAGACTGGATGAAATTAATGAACAAGCACCTTAAAAGTGCAGATGAGTACTGTTGATACTTTGTCTTGAAAAAGGCAACCCCAAAACTCCAATTTGAGAACACAAAGCTGAATCTGAAGGGTTTATATATAAACACACTCCAGAGAGAAACAAGAGCTGGATGAAGATCGAAACTCAGTTACAGAAAACACAGAGAAAGAACATACCGCAGAGAAGATAAAGAGAAGAAGAGAAAGGACCTTTAATAGGAAGAATGATCGTGGAAAGGTGTTTGGCTTCCCATCCCGTAACACCTAATCTCACGTGCCGATTTCTTCTCGTATTCCGATGTCATCATGAAATTATATTGGAAGTGATTGAAAGAAAGGAGATATAGTTTGCAATCCTTTCGTAGGTATTTGCATTAACCCAGTCAATAATTTCTGGTGAGAAAAACAGAAGCATGGGAATGGGTTGGCAACAAGATAAGAAATAAAACAGAGAAGTACATATGTACAGTCGGTGTACGTGAAGTGGAGGTTCTACCGACCATTGTCTTATGGGGAACAATGCTCCTGCTGTATTCGTGTCTCACTGATTGCAAAAACCATTAATCTCAAAACAAACGGACTGAGGGGAAGCTGCTATAGTTTCTGAAATTTGTCATATTAGTTTTCGTAATGTCTATTTTCAAGTGTTTTGCAGTAATGTAAGGAATAGCTTCATGCGGGCCTATTTGACTATACACCAAATAATTCAACCATATATATTGGTTATTAATGTTTAATCAGTTATAGTTCTGTACAGATACCATTCGTAAAAACATAATAGCTTAAGATTTATCTTTCTACTATTGTCTTTAAGCTTGATTACATTTAAAGTTTTATATTTCGGTCATCTAAAAAATTTCCCTTGATACAGTTTCCTTCATATATTTTAAACGGGATTCCACGTCTGAATTGGAGGAGGTTACTGTGCGAGTGAGTGAGATTCCAAGCATATGGAAAGTCTAAAAGTGGTAGGCCCGAGAGCCACGTGAAGAGCTTTATAGGCAAAATCATCTTATCTGTTCACGACTGCGATTGCTGCATATGTGACAACCTCTGTTGGCCGAAGTCCCACTCTTCTTTTAATGGGAGAAAGTGGATCGAAGCCTTAAGTGGTCCCTTCAGCTTCAGCTCACTTGCCTCGCCCGAGCTTGGTGGACATGATGCTCACATTACCCATCTCTGGAATCTGCGAAAGTTAAGAGTTTCACCTAACAACGACAAGAAATTAGAGAGTTCTGTCAGATTCAGGCCAACTATAACAAAAATAAAAGCATTAACATCCATAGCATAGTAATATAGTTCGTTATCGCATGTTGTCTTATAAGTATGGTCTTCATCCAAATTTGGAAGGCATCTTAGAAGATAAAGTGTGTCACATCACTTTAATATGAATGATACCTTACATATGTTATGCTTTTATAGTGCAAGCCATTCGTAGCCATACCTCATCATAAGTATGGTCTTAATCCAACTTTGTTAGGCATCTTACGCAAGTAAATGATACGTTAAATATGCTATACCGAACTTCACGCTAAAGGAGTTAAAATTGATGCTGGGAAATATTGAAAGTAGTATTACTTACTATATTGTAAACTCTACGGTACTTAGTACTTTCTGATGTACAAAGACAAATATTTAATTTATTACATTACTTACGACTCTTAAAAATTTAAAAGTACTATCACGTGATTTTTTCTTCTCTTTTATAATAAAAGATTCAATTAACGTACCACACTGTGCGTTAATGTTAGACTCATCAACTTTATGTGATCAATTCAAGTTTAACCAGTCTATGATGTAAAACAATATAATTAGTCGGTATATCAAAATGAACATTTTTCAAAGATATAAATGAATTGGACTTAATTTACATAAATCCTAATATTCCATTATTGAAATATAAAAAAACATATTTTATCTAAAAATATATTATGAAAAGGAGTTTGTGAATAAGAATATGGTTCGAAAAAAAAAGGTGAACGGGAGAATACATTGTGGAAGAAAGCGTAACTCTTTTTTCTCGATGTACATTCTTCTTCTTCTTCTTTTTCTTTTTCTCCTCAAGAATCGGTTATTCATCGTATGTATTTTTTTCTTCCTTTTTTCACTTGCTTTGTTCCTCACTTTTATTAGGGAATATTCTAATTGGGCGAGTTTAAATTTACAGATAAATAATGCTATAGGAAGAGTGAACTTATTTTGCCGATTTCTAATACTGGCAACTTTTAAGTTTTAGGCTAATACTGAACATTCAACATCAATCAACGATCATATAGTGAAAACTAAGTAGATTTACATTAATTGGTACTTGATATATATATTGCAGTAAGCTCAGGTTCGAGCTACGTGAAAAAGAAATTAGCATTTTGAGCCATGAAAAATGTGACTTCCAAGTATCATTTCAAACTGGATTATTCACTAATGTCATTGTAAAATATAATCTCACTTTTTAAGTGTTATATCTAATTGAGCCTCTTTTTAGTTGAGCTTATACCAGTAGAGCTTTTATCAGTAGAGTTTATCCTATAAATTTTTTCTAAGAAAAACTTTTTTAAGCAGCCAGTTGACTATTTGGTTGTCATTTAAAAAAGAGTTTTTTGGAAAGAACTTCATACAGTAAACTATTGGGCAACATAAAAATAAAAAATATTTTTAATTTTAACTATATTTTATTTTGTAATAAATATTATTTATGAACATAAATATTATTTAAAGTATATTAAACAATATGCAAAGCACAATGTATTAATTATTATATAATTTTAAACCATATGAAACACAAATGAAAATATATCTAACCAAATCTTTTATATAGATTATAACATAAGTAAAACTAATATAAAAGTTAAATATTAAAATATATAAAAGCCAACTAATATTATATAAAAGATGGGTTTGTAAGTATTGTGGAAATTATGTGTAAAATATAAGGACAAAAGGGACTAAAAATAGGCTCATTAATTGATCTAAAAAATCTACCTCGAAAAGCTATTTGAGAGGCTTTTTTGAGAAGCTCCAAAGTTAAGTTTCTTAAGAAGTTATATTTTGACAGCCAAAAAAATTATATCTGTTAAAAAAATGCTTTTTAATTTACAACCAAATATTCAATTTTTTTAAAAAAAGACTTTTATGGTAGAAAAATGTACTTATTGACCTTCCAAAAGTCTATTCAAATAGTGACTAAGTTTGATCCAGTTTGAAACTCGAAATTTTCAAGTAAAATGATATGGTTCTTAATTTTAAAAATTTTTAAAATATATTTAATTGAGGTTAGCCAAAGCTCAATTAAACTTGGAACCAGTAAGTCCAATTGAGCTTAAGATAAGAACTAGAACTTTGAGCCCAAGCCTAACCCCAAACACAAATTTTTGCCTTAACTCTAAGTCTGGCCTGTTACCAATCCTACCCACCCCAACTACAAAACAACGTTGTTTTGGACAGTTCAGGTTACCCAAATGACGCCATTTTAATCAGACTTCAAAATGGATTCAAACCGAACCCTTAGCAGATCGCGTCAAAAGCCCGGTCCATTGCCTGGTCTAATTATAATATGGAAACAATTGTATCATAATAAAATTATAACAAGGTGTGAATAATACAAGTAAAATGGCAATAAATTACAACAAATTAGGCATTGGAACAAGTGAAGTTTGTGTAGAACTTGACTTCATTCTTTCATTTACAGAAGAGGAATCATCCGGTACACCATGTAACCATCTCAAAAAGGCTCCATAAGAAGAAGAATGAAGAAACAATGCTTCTACCAAACTATCAACAGCCATGTTTCATGTCTCAAACTGTATCCCACCGTAGCTCAACATGTATAACTCCATTCTTTGAATCCACCAGATGGAACTTTTCATTGATACGTCCATTGTGCACGACATCATCCAGATTGATTTCTACATGTCCCAACGATTCCTGTGACAATAATATCGGTTAAAGTTAAGGAGATAAAACCGTCAATGATCGCAGTGATGGTCACCATACCTTTGATAAGAAGCTCAACCTTGTCCTTTTGCTTGCAACTTCAATGTAGATCTTCTCATGTAATGGTGGTTGATCAAGTGTAAACTGGAACTCTTCATTCCAACGTGGATCCCGGGTTTTTCTCATCATCTGAGGATGAAGAATTGTAAGCATATGTTGCAGATCACTTTGAGACAGAGCTATAATAAAACAAGGCTTGAGTTAACAATACTGCATAGTTGCAGAAATGGGAACTTCACCTTAGTTTTCTTCTTTTCTCCTCTGAAAATAATTAAGGCATACGGATTGTTGTGTCGCTCACCCTCGACATCCTCCGCTCCTTCCATGACCACCGTAATTAAACCTGCTCCGTTCAATTTCTCTTCATCTAAAGGTTCACTTACCTTTTTCTCATGTTCATTCATACAGTCACTAGTATAATTAGCACTGTCTGCTTTGAAAGGCACAAAGGTGAGAGCCAACACAAGCTGCCCTCGTCGCTTGTGGTCATGCGGATCAGAAACACCGGTGTGCTTAAGTAAATCAAGAGTGAATTCCCTTGTCTCATGAGGTGTAATCATCTTAAGTGGAACTTCCTGCATTCCCAATTTGTCGTGACCACCTACCTGCAAAGCAAGTTGAATACCAAGCTTAAACTCTGATGAATATCTTCCTTCTATTGTTGGTTTTTGGTATAAAAACCTTACAACCTCATAACTTAATGTTCCAATGTTTTTCTAAATTTAAGTTTGCATGATGAAATCTCAAGGAGTAAATCCTGGCAGGGTTTGAGCAGTGAAGACATGTAAGCTAATATATTAGGATTTTTAAGGGAAGACCTTGTCCCAGTCATACACTTCTAGGTGAAGAGCTTGAGTTGCAGGATCCTTGACAATAAGCTTGAAGCTCTCATTCCACTCAGGATTCAAGTTGTTCTTCTTAACTGTTGTCTTCTTTGCTCTAAGCTTCTCTCCTGTCAAGCTTAGCTTGACATATGGATCAGATGTTCCCAGGATATCAGCTTTCATGAGTTTCATCGCCCGCACGACCTTCACGTGAAGTATTCCGACAGGCTTCTTTACAGCCACTCTGAAACAAAATGGACAAATGAACAAATATTTTTCCAAATTCATATCTGAATCAAGAAGAAAATTCTAGAATCACTATCCTGAGATCGTCCCTAGAAATCGATCATAGAATTATCTATCCACGCTGTTAGGGAAAAACTTTCCTTATCTATTGGTTTACCTCCACAGAATGAGCTAATGAAAAAGAACAGAACTTTTATCCAATCCTCAATGTAACATGCCAATGAATCATTGTTAAACAACAATTTCAAGCCACCAGACTATTCGCCTATATACCTTAGCAATGTTTTGTTATCTATCTATACTCGTGGATAATAACCTTAAACAAATATAATATTCCGATATAGTTCCTATGAAAAAAAAAATGAACCATAATCCTTTCGGCTTTATATGAGCTTACGCTGAAGGGTCTAGAACTGGGATTTCAAGCGTTTGTGGCCAAAGATATAAGCTTGCCACTTGCTTTTTGATGGTTTCCTGCAAGAATCCAGGAAAGCAAGCTGATTGAAATCCATATAAATGTTGATGCAGTAGAAGTAGTCCAAGAACCATTCACTTCAGAAAATTTTTTAACACTCCATCGCCTACCGATGAAAATAGTAGCATTTCAGCACCTGAACAAATCGATAAAGGCCAGGTATGGACATAACATCTCCCCCCAGTATTTTCAATCCAAAATCAACATGTGGCTGCACAAAGATCAATAAGGATAGATCTTAAACTTTCTACCTTCAAGTCTTCAATTAAAGTATCTAGCGAAAACCTTGGCAAACATAGCTTACCTTCTCCATCAAGGACACTACAATGTTTGCAAAACATGGGAAAGTGGGCACCAGAGGTTTCAAAGTTACCCGCGGTGCTGCATATACTTGCAAATCCACCAACTGAAAAGAATTATTGATGAATATCTTTTCTAAAACATTAGTCTTTCTAGAAATTAACAATCTTGATATTCGGTTAAAGATAATTCCTTACCTGGACTGTAATTTGCAAAGACATTAACTTCAACACCAAAACTATGTTTGGATTGCCTGCCCATCTAATTGCTGGCTCCAAGACTAAAGCCTTCTCATTGGTCTCATATATTTTAAGGCCTGAAATTATTAAAAAAAGAAACATTATGTTAGAGTCACTTTAAACAAAAAAAAAAAAATCTTGGAGTATGACTTAACAAGCAGAAGTCTATATCAAAAAAATTATCAAGATAACGAAATGCAGTTCAATCTTGTCACTGATATGAAAGGAAGAAAACCTTATAAAGTTTTCTCACGTCAATTGAAAACAAACATATTGAGAATATCCTGAATCATTGTCTAAACTTGAGACAACCTTTTTCTTAACATCTTACCATACGTGTTCATAAGCACAGTTGCGTAAAGAAACAAGTGCACACACACACACAGTCTCTAAGAAACAAAAAGTTGATTCATAAACACTAAATGAAGCTAATGTGAAAAATGAAGTTGAAAGCAAACTTACCATGAATTACAGGAGGGAGAGTTCCAAGAGTTAATTGTTCGAAATCAAGGGCTTTGATTTTATACTTTCCAATATAATCTGCAAACTGAGGTTCTACTATGCTCCTTATTCTAGTGCAAATTGCCTGCATTTGAGAAGAGTCTCGATCACAAAAGTACATCAATGAAGAAGAAAAGGGCAAGGTTATTTTAGTTAGCAAATCACCTTATCAAGGTAAGGCCACATATCCAAAAGAAACTTGTTCAACCAGTCCACCTGACGCATCAGACAATACAATGAAATGTGGTGATCACTGATCAACATTAAGCACATCAGAAAACACAGCATTTCTTGATATAGTTTGAGCTTACTCGTTCATAATCAGGGCATTTTATCCATAGCGGAATCTCAGGTAGAATGTCTTGCAAGGTGCTCTTGTCCAACTCATGGAGTGGCTTAACCTCTGGTTCCTGCATTAGATTAGTACAAGTCCAATGTTAAATGGGCCTGTTTTTATCTAGATGGAAGTGTTGTACTCAAAACAACCTTCTGATGATGCTAATAGTTCATCAATCCTCACTTAGTCAGGTCAGTTCAAACTTGTTTTCCGGTGAGAACCCAGCTGTCTACTGCCTTTCGAATTAAAATTTGGAGAAGAGACCAAATTAAAGACTTGAAATTTTGTGCAACTCTTACTAAAAAGTTGAAGAAATTACATCCTTTTCTGTAAAGTAGATATGTTTGGAGTTTCAGATAAAAAAATTGCGAAAGCTCATCGGTTAAGGCTCAAAATCTTAAACCTAGAAAACATTAAAGAGACAAGTGGATTGAAGGTATCAAGATAAAATGGTGTGGAAGGTGCAACTTAAACCTGATACAGCAGGCAACTACTAGTGGCCCACTTAAGATCGACCCACACGTAAGCGTGCAGTCTCAATCACCTTAATGGTAGTTCTAATCAATAATGTCACAGCAACCACACATTAGTGAATAGTGATTAAAACATCATTCTTGTCATGTCAGTGACACTAAAAAACGTGGCATTCTACATTGCTTTACGCATCACATTGAAGTCCAGATGAAATGAAATCCAGAAGCGTCTGATTGAAACTAAAACACTATTTTTTTCACCCATGATCCACTAGATTTTCGATTCATGATGTTAAAATACCAAAGAAGTTGAGAGTGATGAACTGATGAAAAACTGTTAAAAAAGGAAAAAAAAAAACAATTCGAACTTTATATCAAAACTTTCTTATATAATTTTCTCATTGAAGATTGGAACAGACGATGATGCTAACCTAAACCAGACCCATGAATTGAATGAGATACTCAAATAACTTCAAGATAAACACATCAAGAAGATGAATCGAGAACTGAAAAACTTGGGCTTGACCAGCTGTTTTCGATTGAAACAAGTAGATTACCGATTACACTACAAAAGAACAAAGATTAACCCAGAGAAACAGTGACAAAACCATCTCATGCAACAAAGAAAGTAGATTACTGATCAAGCACCTCCTCCATATGTTGTAAAGGTGCGATCTTTAAGAATGGGATTACCTGAACATCTCTGGGTTGAGTGTAGATAAAGAGAAAGAAGCCAAGCAAGAGTCCAAGAGGAAGTCCAAATCCAAAACCAAGAAACCCCAACAAAGTACTCAAAAATCCCATCTTTTCCCTTCAAAGAACTCTTAACAACATGAACTTGGCATGCACATTCAGGAACTGGTAAACACTATAGAACAGAGAATAGAAAGGAAAAAAATAAATATATGAATAAACGAAAGATGAAACCTTCCGTAGGCGAGAGAATCGAAATTTGAGGAAAGATGTTAACTTTGGACAACGTAGAGTACCAAAAACATTGTGGAAAAGTAAGAAACCGCCAAAACAGAAGACACGTTTGTCCTATATCAACTTTCACAATATACTAGTCATCAAACTGCGTGCCTCATTTTCCAAACTACCCATTTTTCTTCTATAATTATGCTTTATTTTCTTTAATTTCCACTATATTCTACATACACTCTCAAGTCTCAAGGACTAAGAACATATCAAGTTTGTTTATGTTCCTGGTAGAGTTCTGATGATGATGAAATGAACAGAAAAAGGGGGGTTGAGATTATTTTAAAGAGTAATGTTTTAAGCAAATGTGAATTTTGGATTAATGTGTGATTTTGTTAAGATTTTGAAAAAAAAAAGAAAACTAAACTCAAAAATTAGATTACGTAAATTTTTTATAGTTGAACTTATCAAATCGGTTATCGGTTAAATTTTTTATTCATAAATTTTAATAAAAGATAAAATTAGAAGATTTTATAAAATAATCGTAAAAATAAAGGGTTTTCTACTTATTAAAAATATTTCTATTCTACTTAATTTAAAATATATTTTTGGATTCTTGTAAGAAAATTTGGTTAAAAGTTAAAATAAAGGACCAAGCTCGATTCATGTCAGCTTGGAAAGGTCTTACCTGGGAAAATGCTAACTAATACTCTGCATTTAGCCATTAGTTTATTAGGAGGCGTTATTTAGATAATGCCTCCATTGGAAGATACGCTTCTTTATGATTAGTGACATTGTGAAGGTGAGAATGAGACACTTGGAGCTTTGGAATCACAAATGGCCTGGCTTAGCCGTTGCCTCTGCATTAGGGTATCTCTTACCTACACCTGCCATATGCTAAAGCTATTGCTACCCAAGTAATTTAAAATTAACGGACTATATTCTAAGTTAGTCAGATTTTAAATTAATTTCAAATTTAAAGAATTAGTAGGACTTAAATAACTCAAATTGATTTAATAAAAATAATATTATTTTAACCCTGACCCGGTCGAGTTTTGGATTATTAGAGATCGGCCTTATATAGTTTGAGATAGTGAGTTTTGGAATAACCGGTAAAGTTGTTTTTTTTTATAACCATAAAATCACATATTCAAATAACAAAAACAGGCTACTCGGACCTGTCAAGTTTTGGATTACTAGACATCGACCTTGTATAGTTTGAGATAGTAAATTTTGGAGAAACAAGTAAAGTTGTTTCTTTTTATAACTATAAAGTCATATGTTCAAATAACGAAAACATGCTACCCTGACCTGTCGACTTTTAGATTACTAGACATCGACCTTGCATAGTTTGAGATGGTGAGTTTTAGAGTAATCAGTAAAGTTATTTCTTTTTATAACCATAAAGTCATAGATTCAAATAACAAAAACAGACTCTTTATAAACGTATAAAATAAAAGATACGTACATTATAACCCTGGGTAAGGTACCTTGTATAATTTGAACACAATCAAATTTTGAATTTGAGCTTGAATTGAAGAAAAAAAAAGGATCAAGTTAATTTTTCACGAAAATTTATAAGTTATAATTTTTAAATATATATTAAACAAAACTTCAAATTTATGAAATATTTAATAAATGACATGCTATAAGTAAATAATTTAAAAACAAATAAAAAACTAAATTCAATTAAGATTTGATAGAATGCATCGTAATTAAAATAGCAGTTTGTGTTAATTAAATAAGGATAAGGTGAGACACATAAAGTTGACAATCATCTTTGTTATGCACTCCAATTTATATTTCTTTAAAAGCGGCAGGGTTTGAGAGCCACTCTTCATTTACCAATAATGTATGCTTTAAGATACTCACATTCACAATAGCTTACGAATTAAGGAATCGGTGGTTTCACTTTTAGCTTACGAATTAAGGAATCGGTAGTTTCCCTTTTGGTTCTAAGAATCTGGAAAAGCATGTTAATGATTATTAAGTACTACCAGAGGGAGACAGAACTTATTTATCACAAATTTACGGGATTAGATTCTCTGTTCCGGTTAACCAATTCTTACCTTATTATATTAAATTTCATCTACATGTTTATGTTAATTCTATACAAATGTACGGACAAAATTAAGTTACACAGGGTTGAAATACCTTAATAGAAACAAGGTGCTCTAACCCAAGTTTATGGTAATTTTAAGGTGATGATGGGAATCTTTAGATTTAAAAGTGTTTAATCTTTTAAAAAAATTTAATTTAATGACAAAATTTTAAAGTCACTTTAGATGGTTCAGCTACATTAGAAGATTGCTCAAAGATGCTAGATTATTCATAGGGCCATTATTCATCATATATCACAGAAATAGATGTTGGTGCAAAAGTTGTTATGAACTCCTACTAGGAAACTTTGTCTTTCCCAATAGATGGAAGAGAATGAGGTTTTGGTGGAGAAGAAAGTAGAGTGTAGATCTGTATGAGTTTAT
>JANIHZ010000209.1:14303464-14321829 GCA_027478365.1 Erythroxylum rufum | reverse complement strand
TAAACTTCTGATTTTATTGTAGAAATTTACAAAAAGCCTAAAGATCTATTCAACCCCCCTTCTAGATCGCTAACATGCGTCAGGTAGATACGCAACCACTTCCAAACTTCTCGTTTCAAGGGATTTTTTGGACCTTTCAAACCCTGAAAAAAACCCTAGTTCAACCCTAAACACAAAAGAACATAAATAAAGCAATAAAAACAAAAAGAAGGAGCTTTACATTCATCCACTCTTAGAAACCCTAAAGAGGGAGAAAAAGAAGAGAGAGAGAAGAAGAAGAGGAACAAGAAGGAAAAAGAAGTGGATCTCGACGTCACTGCTCCCCGAATCAGGTGGTATCTCGATGCCGCTGCCTTCCCAATTTATCCAACCTAAGTTCCATTTTCTCTTCATTTCCTTTTTCATTTAAATGTATAAAGTTGAGATGGACTATATGAAAATGGATTTTGGGTTGTTGATAATGTTCTCGACTCTCCTTCAAGATTTTACTTTGAGTTAATGTTGATTTAGTTATTTTTGCGTTTATTGTTTTGGGTGTTGTGATTGATTAATGTAATTGCATATTTCGGTAACAAACCGAGAGGGTGAGCTGGATAAAAATGATTAGATCGGATTAATGAGAGGTAGGCGATCTAATTGAGCACTTAATCAATCTAGTTAGTAATTTCATGGAGAGAGATCTCATGTGAAACCCGATTGTTTATTAGAGAGCTTTTGAAATAATTAGAATTGTGTGTAATTTCTGAATTGAGAGATTGCAAGTTCCATAATTTGATTAAGGTTTACAATTTAGGGTTTAATGATTATAACTCTAGAGAGAGTAATTAACCCTACAACCGTCTAGAACCGACATCCCATAAACACATAAATGGCTAAATTAACATTAATGATAGGTAAAATATCCTCTCTCATAACTTGATTAACTCTCTTGATAGTTTTCTTTTGTGACCTATGTGATTACTCAATTTAATTCTGTTTTGTTGAAATTTTAGCTTTACAATTTTTGAATTAAATTCTCGTATTTATTTTCAGTATTCACTTGTGATGTTTTTATTTCTTTTTTATTCTTTGCTTTGAGCCTTAGATGACTTAGGATTAGGCTAGTACCCTCCTTATGGGATTGACCTTTCAATACTACAATGTACGACCCCATGTGCTTGCGATTATTGAGGGTTTTATATATTGTAAAACTTGTTCAACAAGTTTTTGAGGCCGTTGTCAGGGAGGCGTATATTAGTTTAATGCTTGTATTCTAAGACTTTTTCACAATCTTTTGTGAAAAAAAAGCTGGGCATAAAGTATACAACACATCAACTTGGATATCATTAGACAACAATGCGGAATCTCAAGAGTTGAACGTTAAAAATAAATGGAAAGAACGATGGTGGAGGAAATACATCATGGAGAGCGACTAACCCTTGGACGTTATGAGACCATATCTCAATGCCCATCGTAAAGGGATTACGCGACCACCGGTGCAAGCAAATATGTTTGAGATCAAACCATCACTGCTAAACATGTTGCGAACCAACGTGCAATTCTACGAGTTAGCCAATAAGAATCCCAATGCTCATTTAACTAATTTCTTAGAAATATACGAAACCTTCCGATATATTGGGATGTTAGAAGATGTTGTTAGGATGAGACTCTTTCCTTTTATGCTTAAGGACCAAGCTAAGGTCTGGTTAAATTCTCTCCACCTATTCAACATCACAACTTATGAGCAGTTGGCATGAGTTTTTTTAGATAAGTATTTCCATCTAATCAAGACAACAAGAATAATAAAGTAAATTATCAATTTCCAGTAAAATGACAGAGAGTCTTTATATGAAGCATGGGAGAGGTATAAGGAGTTGTCCTCATCATAACCTACCCAAAGAATTCCTATTACAAACCTTCTACACTGGAGTTAATCCACCCATAAGGAGCACCATAGACACAGTTGTTGGAGGATCATAACAATTGAAGCAACACACGATTTGTTAGAAGACATGGCATACACTAGTTGTCTTTGGACATCAAAATGAAGTAGAAAGCAGTCAACCTTTTAGGACCTAGGATGAATAATTGTGGTTGCAAATTTAATGATAACATTGCAAGCTAAGATTGACAGCCTAACCAAGAAATTGAATAGCTTGAAAGTCACCTCTTTCTCTCCAATCATAGCAATACAGCACGAATATGAGTCATGTGGACAAGGGAGCTATATCGCAGTTAATTGTTTCTCAGGGGAAAACAACAACGTGGAGCAATTCAACTTTAATGGAGCACAAGTTGGTCAAGGAGATAGCAATCCTTATTCTAGCACATACCAGTCGGGGTGACATAACCACCCAAATTTTCATTGGTCTAATAATACTGAGATTTAGTTTAGAAATCAAGGTTCACATGAATATCAACAAGATAAATACAATGACTATGATTCCAAACTGGACAAGATCGTGGATAAGCTCATAAGTATGGATGAGGCCCAGAAGAGGTTAGAAGAGTAAATTAAACAAGTAACAAGGACTCATACCTCTTCTATTCTCATCCTGGAGGTTTAAGTGGAACAATTTGTCAATGTGTTACGTACAAAAAGTGTGGGAAGTCTTCGAGCAACACAGAAGTATATCCAAGAGAGCAAGTTAAGGCTATCACACTTAGGAGTGGGAAAGAGTTAGGAGAACTAACAGATAGACCAGTTGAAACTCACTCTGTAGAAGACCAAGATAAGCAGAAAAAGGATGAAGAAAAGAATGAGCACCCTCCCTATATTACTCCTCCGCCATACCCACCAAGAATTCCGTTCATAAGAGTTGATGATGTCGAATCTTTAAAGGAGCATGAGGATGAAGAATAGATGACAACGGACATCGAGTTTGAAGAAGCTATCAAAGTCTCTATTCGTGAAACAAAAGAAGAAGAAGAAAAGGGAGTGACTAAGGAAGAACAAGAGCAGCTCACCCTTTTAACAAACAAACTGCTAAACTTAATAGAAGATTCAAGGAGTTTCGTTATTTCCTATTTTATTGACAATTTGTTAGTGAAAAGGACATTACTGAAACTAATTGGTTTTCTCAACTTTATCAATATTGTCCTTCTAATCATTTTGCAATTTTTAGCTGACTCAGAGGCTAAAAAAATTGATGTTGAACGAGAAGGGTGGAAGCAATCTACTCATAATTGATCCGGACTAAGCTTCAAAGGATGCAAGGTCAAGCTACTGACCCTAAATTAGCACATTTAGTAGTTAGATTTAAATTGTTATGTAGTTAATTTTGTTTTAAATTCTAAAATAAGTTTTGAATGATTAGGAATGGTTTAGATTGCTAATTCTTTTACTCTCTTGAATCACTTATAAGATAGGGAAACACTCTCGATGTCAAACAGATTTGGTCTTAACACTATCACCATCACCACCTTTATCACCATAAATGGTGTGTTCTAACCCTTTCTTTTCACTTTTGTTAGTATTTTGTTCTTTTGCCTTCCACTTATTGTTTCATTCCCCCTTTTGTTCTTGTATGTATCCTTCTCATATTTAGGACAATGTGTTGTTCAAGTGCGGGGAGGGTTATATGTTTTGCTTTGAATGTGAATTTTGCATATTATATGATATTCTGTTAGGTTACATTTTATGAATTGTATCAATGTGTCAATGGCTTAGATGGATTGAAATTGATTTAATTTTGAACATAGTCTATTAGGTTGTGAAGAGCCATTAGCTCACAAAATTAGTGAATTGGGTTCTTTGGCTAAATATGCAAGTTACTTAAAATTTAGTATGAGTTTGTCACCCTCTAAATTGTCATACTCATTCATAATTTTAGGTATTTCAACTTACGTGGCTTTGCTAGTATTTTTTTTTCATGAAAACGAGTAGCTTAAGCAAAAAGGTAGGCAATTAAAAAAGTGTGTTGGTTAAGTTTATATTAATAACTATTCCACTAGCCTTCGGGTTATGAATGGAGCTAGTAACTAGTTGAGAACGTGATGTAGCTAAGTAACTGGATTGACACGCATCACAAATGTGTGCCTCCACGTCAAAAGGCTATAATGACGTTTCAACCAAGCAGCTTAATAAAAACATGAGTTAGTCGAGTAACTGGATCAACAATCATTACCAATGTTTGCCTCCGAGTAAAAGACTAGGTTCATGTCTAAAAAACATATATATATAATGTGTTTCCTAATAAAACCTACTGAACTTGTAAATAGCTTGACTTTTCGTGAAATGTACTTAGGAGTAGTTACAGAGTTTGAATGACCAAAGAATTATTAATGCATGTGTACAATTGAAAAGGGTGAGTAACTTCACATTTGAGTTTTGATTAATATGTATATTTAGTCCAGAGCCCCTATATGCGGATTTTGCATGTTAATAATTTAGAAGAACTTGAATGGTTGTGTTTAGAGTTAAATTATTTCATGAAGTTGAAGCCATTATCTCATTTGTTGCATTGTGCATTTTGTGCTTTGTGCTTTGTGCTTTGTGCTTTGTGTTGTTTGTTGTTTTGTTTGCTTGAGGACAAGAAAATGTTTAAGTGTGGGGATGTTGATAGGTGTAAAATGCATCGTATTTTAGTGTATAGTTTGATATGTGTTTAGCCATTTATTCGATTGTTTAGTATGTGTTTAGGGTAGAATTATGTTAGTTTGTGAGTTATTTGTGTTTTAAGTGTTTTATGGGTTAGAACAATCCTTTGAGCTTAAATATGATGTTTTTGAGGTACCTTGATATGTTTAGTAGTGTTTCAGGGTAAAGATTGAAGAGCGGAGGAATTTTAGAGCAAATTGGGGCCAATTGCATGGCCTATAGGCCACGATCATGACAGAAAGGCCTAATATAGGCCACAATCGTGGCCTGCCTCAGGTAGATGCTCAACTACTTCCAAACTCCTTATTTCGAGGAATTTTTTTGACCTTTCGAACCTCAAAAAAATCCTAGTTCAACCCTAAACACAAAAGAACATAAATAGAACAACAAGAACAAAAAGAAGAGCTTTACATTCAGCCACTCTTGGAAACCCTAAAGAGGGAGAAAAAGAAGAGATAGAGAGAATAAGAAGAAGAGGAAGAAGGAGGAAGAAGAAGTGGATCTCGATGCTGTTGCTCCTCGGATCAGGTGGTATCTCGACGTCGCTACCTTCTCGATTTGTCCAACCTAAGTTCTATTTTCCTTTTATTTCCTTTTTCATTTAAATGTATAAAGTTGAGATGGATTGTATGGTAATGGATTTCGGGTTGTTGATAATGTTCTGAACTCTCCTTCGAGATTCTACTTTGAGTTAATATGGATTTAGTTATTTTTGTGTTTATTGTTTTAGGTGTTGTGATTGATTAATGTAATTGTATATTTCGGTAACAAATCGAGAGGGTGAGTCGGATAAAAATGATTAGATCGAATTAATGAGAGTTAGACAATCTAATTGACCATTTAATCAATATAATCAGTAATTTCATGGAGAGAGATTCCGTGCGAGACCCGATTGTTTATTAGAGAGTTTTAGAACTAATTAGAATTGTGGGTAATTTGTGAATTGAGAGATTGCAAGTTTCATAATTCTATTATGGTTTACAATTTAGGGTTTAATGATTATAACTTGAGAGAGAGTAATTAACCCTACGACCGTCTAGAACCGACATCCCGTAAACACATAAATGGCTAAATTAGCATTAATGATAGGTAAAATATCCTCTCTCATAACTTGATTAACTCTCTTGATAGATTTCTTTTGTGACCTATGTGATAACTCAATTTAATTCTGTTTTGTTGAATTTTTTGCTTTAAAATTTTTGAATTAAGTTCTCGTATTTATTTTCAGTGTTCACTTGTGCAGTTTTTATTTCTTTTGTATTCTTTTCTTTGAGCCCTTAGACGACTTAGGACTAGGTTAGTACTCTTCTCGTAGGATTGACCCTTCAATGCTTCAAAGTATGACTCGTGCGCTTACGGTTACTGAGGGTTTTATAAATTGTAAAACTTGCTCAACACTAGCACATCCATTGTAGATCGAATGAATTGTGGATTAAAATGTGATAAAGATTGGCGAAGAAAATGTAGGTATTCTCACCTTACATATTCTTTTACGGAATACCAACCAAACTATGGCGTTGTAACTTACTACATCTGACTTGTGGTACTAACCACGAATTCACTAAAAGAAAAGCACAGAAATTTCCCACAAACAATTGCACTCGTGCAAACACGAGTGTTCTAGTTGCTTAATTTGATAACTCAAGTTGTTTTGATTGCTAATTGTACCTCGTGAGTAAGACAATGCTCAACTTTGAATGCATTTATAACTATATTTGAAAAATCTCTTCTAATCATTTAAATTCCAATTAAGCACAATAAAAATTCATATTTGACTTAAATTTATCATACTAAATTTAATTTATTGAAACTAAAAAGTTTATATTCAAATTCAAATTTAATAAAATATGTTAAGTGTGACTAATTATAAAAATTAAACAAATTCAACTCAAATTCAATATATTAAAATAATTTTAATTGAATTCAAGATAAATTATTTCAAAATTCATTCTGACCTGTTATCATCAATGCCATAATTATATGAATAGTAGTAGCCTTGGGACGGCAATGAGACCATATAGAAAGCGAAAAGCATCAGGTTCAGGTGGACTTGCGTGGTGCATGCACCCCGAGGATGGGGCTACTGGGTAAATCTTGACAATGACCATGCAGTCATTTACCTGCCACACCATTGTCTTCGGTGGGAGACCTTCACCACTCCGTTCTTTACCTTATCAGCAACTCAACTGCCTTCCGTTTCATTAGAAGTTCGAATAATCAGTAGGCTCTACGTGATCCAAGGTTTCAAATCCCCCTCTATTATATGGTGATGCTCTGTTTTTTTAATTGTAATTATATTCACATTATTTACTAACTATAATTTGAAATCTTAAAGTATTCTGATATGAATTAATGAAAAATTTAAAAAATTTACTTTTCAAATTAATGTAGGGACCGAGAAATAGACTTCATGCAACTTTCAAGGTATCTTTCAATGATGAAATTACAATAGGCCTAGAATGTATTGTCCTTCTTGGGATGGCAGACAATGTTTGTCCCCAGTAGACAGCTAATTGTTTGACTCAGAACATGTCTAGTTCTTACAAAGTGCCCCAGCCACAACATATTTCTTTATAACTCAAACTCGATCCATGTTTCTAATCACGTTAGATGCGGCTAGTCAAATACCATAGTTTTGGCATCGTCACTCACAAAAAGGGTTAGTTTGATTTTGACCTATCTTTCGCCAAAGGTCTTGCAAGTCTAGCCGCCATGCCTTAAGGATGAGGTTGGGGTTGATGAAAGTTGTTTTCGTTCAATTTGAAGTCCAATTTGATCACGTGAAGGTAAGCCAAAAAGGACTAAATTAAGTTGAGAATAGTATCAAAAAGTGCGGTACAAGGAAAGGTGAAGAGAAAAAGTGGCAGCCTCAAACATCCAAAACATCACACCCAACCCAACCCTTGATTTGTTACAAATAACACTTATAAATAAAAATTATAAATAAATATTTAAAATAAATTTAATATTATATTTAATATTAGTGTCATTTAAATATCTCAATAAGATCTCTTTATAACGATATATTTTATGTAAAATAATATATATTTTAAAATTAATTACTTAGTAAATTACGTAAATAAATCAAATTGTGAAAAGGGTATAAAAAGAATATATTAAAAAGATAATGGATAAAGTTGTCTTTTTATAATTTTTGGTACATAAATTTAGTAATTTGGTACAAAGAAATCACTCCAAAGAAGACACCAAATTTCAACACCAAAATGGTGTAATAAAAAGTGACACACCAAATTTAGTGCATTATTATTTATTGTACCATTTAGTGTTAAAATTTGATGTCTTCCTTACGACGATTTCTTTGCACTAAAATTTTTGGTTGGAGATGGCCTAATCTATTTTGCTCACTTTCAGAGCTACAGTTTGTACTTATTATTATTACTTGGATTATAGTTTGCTTTTTTCAAGATGGCCATGCCTGAATGGAGATTTTTCAGAAGGCCATGAGGGAAACCTAAGAGTTGCCAATATCTGAATTTGGTTTTAATCTATGAGTTTGTCAATTGAATTATTTAAAATAATTAATAAAATATATACATTTTTTATCTTTATCTGGTGAAGAATATCTTTATTTTAATCTAGAAATTTAGAACAAAATAGAATTCAAGTATTGAGAAAGATCTATATGCTTATAGTGTAATAAAGATCCAAAAAATGATTAATTTTGTAAAAGAAATTTAAAATAAATTACATTATATATATGTTAATACCTTTAAATAATCTTACCAAAATTTAAGTGCAAAAGTTTGTAATTTTTCCTCGTATATTCAGGTTTTTATTTGGTTAAATTTAATACTAATTGCCGAATTTTTATTGAGTCAAGTTCACCAGCTTCATATCCTTCTTCGACGAGATCGTACCAAGTTAATATACAGTAATAGAAAATCATTTTGCCATTCATTTATACAATATAACAACTGGAAATTACACAACAGAAGATTACAAAGCCACACACAACCATCTCCAACGTTACAAATACATGTCATTTCGTCTCAAAAACAGTAGAAATGACAATAAAAGGAGAAGCTTAGTAATTACATACACCACAAAGAGTAACTATAAAAACCAGACCCATATATGGAGCAAACGAAGATGAGATACCATGCTGAAACCCGATAATATATGGGAAATTCAACATCATCCCATTTCCATAAGAGAATTTAAAACCAGGAATAAAAACTGAAAATGTTGTGATACATCAGCTTTTTGTTGAGCGGAAGCCTTAGTCATGGAGAGGCTGCGAAAAATATGAGCAAGCCAACGCCAGTAATATTGAGGCTGCAAAAAGCTTCATGAGGAGACAGAGAGATTATCCGTCTGAATTATAGGCGCTTGTTGGTGGGGTTGCAGAAGCTGAACATCCAGGATCATCTCCTCCTCCATTATTAGTGCTTCCCATATCAGCTCTTCCTTCGGCCTTGGAGGTCACAAAAACGAAAGTCTGGGCAAGTCTCTCGAAAATATGAATCTTTATCTGTCCTCTCCTAGGAGGAAGAGTTGTGTTCTTCCCATGGGCTGCTGAAGAATTGGTTGCCATAAACAATAATAATGAATTATGTGAAAAAGAAGAGAAGAAACAGGACCAGAAAACAGAAGTCAAGGGACTAACAGAGCAGTTTAATCCTTGAACCAACGACAAATAAGCGTTGAAGAGGATTATGCAGTCTTGATAAAAAAGAGGGAGAACAAGAAGAAGATCAGCTTGATTTAAGAAACGAGAATGAAAGGGAAGAAGGAGAGTTAGACATGATCAGTTTTGCTCTCGGGGATTATATACACAGAGACTCCGCCGGGTGGGGTGCATTTGGTGTGATAGGTTCAATTCCAATTTTGGAAATTACCGCTCTCTATGAATGCAACTGGAAGTTGCTAGGGAAATACAAGGGGTCGATGGGACTGCTCTACTTAAAACTTTTTCCAAACCTGTCGGCGATAGCAGATGAAACAAAGTGGAGATGCGAATATACTTGCCCACAGGGAAGAAAAAGCAGACAGCGAGCAAAGTTTAATAGTGTGAATGTAAAATTAAGAATCATAAAACGAGAAGAAGCCAGCTACGGAAGAGTTGGCAAATGGCAAGAAGTGAGTGATTTGGACCAATCTTTACACCTCACGGCCTTCGTGGAATGGTACCAAACGAAGCAGCCACGATTGCTACACCAAGTCACGAGAAGAAGAAGACCTTGACTTGGTAGAGTATCTAGAAACAAAAAATAAAGGAAGATATTAACATATTTATTTATGGTTTCAATTTTCATCATATCATGGCAAAATCCAAGGTTACATTCATAATTTATTTCCATTAAGTTTTAGACTTCTATATTTAAGGGTAAGTAAATTTTTTGGATTGTTCACTATTGTCTATAATGATAATAATACAATAAGTTTGGTATTGAATTAGGTAATAATACAATAAGTTTGGTACTGAATTAGGTTTAGAGAATCTAAAATCCGAACTCAGTTTAAAAATCGGCTCAAATTTAGTTCAAATTTGATCAAATCTAGAATTTGTGACTAAATTTGATTGAGTTTCAGATAATCTAAAGTCTAACAAGGCTCAAGCTTATGGCATAAGTCCAAATCCAAACAAATTTCGTAAATCTAAAAATTTAATTGGGCTAAGTCAAACCTATTCGAGTCAATTCATCTATATATTTTTTTTAAAATGCTATAAGTACTTAGGCTTGAAAATTCAACATCACCCTTGTCAGCATGCTACACAGACTATATGAAAATTATATATAAATGTTAAGCACCAACGAAGTGCTTCAGAAATAGCTATAGAAACTTCTAGAATCCTGGTAAGTGCCTGACAGTGTTTATCAAAAAAGTAAGCACCTCAGCAATGTGATCGACTTCGGTAACCCCAATCATGCATTTCAATACGATGAGATGCATCATTCCATATGCTATGTTTTCATTTCCTTTCATCTCTGTGTACTCATGCCACATATATCAAACTCCTCATATCTAAGTCCGACATTTATCAATCATTTATACACGCATTCCATATTAAACATAAAATTCATACAAAATCACATATAAATGAGTTTACACATCTAAGTTGACTCACAGTACGCTCCAGAAAAACTATTGCCTCAATGTTCTGATAATGTCTGGATGTTGACGATCACCTTGTGTGTCTATCATCATGCAATACACACATAGTTCACAAATCACTAATTTGTTTAATCATATGAATATACAATCATACACATGTATATGTTTCATGTTTCAATGCATGCTCAACTGACTTTCCGGGTATGTATTCTTATGCATAGATCTTGACTATTCAATTTGTGCTTATACACCCTAAGACCATTCAAACATTATATCTTGTATACTACCATTTTGCAAACAGGTTTGTACCTTTAAGTTAGCTTAATGTACTCCAAATTCATCAACCATACATTACACTTATCCTTGAACACTTTCATGATCAAAAAGCCTCTTATAACACAAACGCAATTGTTACTTTAAATCTGGAATTTCAGCAAGCTAGATCTATACATTCACCAAACTTTTTCCAGCAATATATATTAATACATTTACCCATTTCTCATTCATAATTAACCCATGTTCTTCAATGCTCAATCATCCATACCTTATACACATTACTCATGTCCTTCATGTTTGCATTAAAAGAACTCATTTATTCCTTTAACAAATCATAATTTCCAGCTTTGAACACAACCACAACAAAATAGTCCATTCTTTAGGTTATGACAACAATTAACTACATAAACTTATCAAACTCTTAAACAATTAATCAAACAACAATCTAAGCCCATTCTTAGCCTTAATTAAGTCCAAATATACTAATTTAGAGTGATTTTTCTCAGCTGGTTCAATATGTACATAAGGCTGAAATTAAAATTCCAGAATTTGTCATCAATATCACTAATGCGTGTAATTTTACTACCTTCAATACTTCACGAATTTTACAAGCTTAAATACATCACTAACACCTGGAAATTTCCAGATTTCATGTCCTTTAAGATTACTTCATTTCAAGTTAATTTAACTTCCACATTGGTTACATTAAATTTCACAAAAATATGCTCATTTGTTTCATTACCATTCATTTTATACCATCATACTTGCAGTCCTAACTTTTCCAATTTTGAAAACACTTCAATAACACCTATCTTTAGCATGAATTCATCATCAATTATACTCCAAATCCAACTTAAATCATCCATGTACCATCCCATAAGCTACTATTTTCATGCATCAAAAACAGAACAGAAGGTACCCCTTTTTATTCATCATTTTCTAGCACAATTTCAACACGAATACCACATGCAATCTATCCCTAATCAGTCATCATAATTTCTACTAACATATGCCACAATAGATCAGTACTTCACTTACTTGTTTAGCTCAAATGTCACCTCAATATATCAAGCTTGCTTTGCCTCACATGCATGCAAGAACATTTCAAGAATAGTGAGGGAGTAGGATGGTTTTGGTAATGATAAGAAGAAGACAGGAAATGTAACAATATTCTTCCTCTAAAGCTATCTTTATGATGGATTTTGCATGGTTTTGTGGTGGTAATGTACAGAATTAGGGCAAAAATCCAAAGGTGTAAGTGAGGTGTGGATTTCAACAGTGAAAGGGAGAAGAAGGAGAGAGTATACAGCAGAAACATAACAAAAGAAGGTGAATGTGTTGGTCACATGGTGTAGGATGAGTGTTCTTTCTTTAAATACACTTGTCATATATTTAAGCAAGATACATGTCCTTCTTCTTGGCTACCAAATGTCACTAAATTCCTAAGCCATTTTTCACTTAATTCTCCAAGCCATTTGTCACTTGTTTTATAGGCTTAGTCATCCTCAATTTCCACATGCCAACTTGTCTTGCTACTTGAAATTTTTCTTAGTCTATATGTACATTTTAATCTATCAATCTTCCAATTGTAACAAATAAACTTTAAATTCCTAATGGTAATCCATCAATTCCTTTTATTTGTAAATCAAAATACAAGATATTAGAAATGCATAATCATGTCGCAATTATTTTGAAACTTTTATACCCCAGAACATGTCAATTGAGTGCAATTTTTCTAAATCAATTTTCATATATATATGCTCATATTATGTATGTAAATGAAATCATAAAATCATATCCTAAATGCACCAAATTCATTCTAATATGATGTAATTTATGTGACTAAGTAATTTAACACTCCAACTCTCAGTTGTTTAGGAAATCGACTATTACAATTCTCCCCTCCTTAAGAAATTTCGTCCTCGAAATTCTTAATTGATTGATCAAATAGATGGACGTATTGTTTCCTCATATTCTCCTGAGTCTCCCACATAGCTTCCTCTCTCGAACAATTCCTCCAAAGGAATTACACAGTTTCTTAATTGTTTAGTCTGATATCCAACTATTTTAATTGGTTACTCTACATAACTCAAATTGTTTGCATTCTCAACCTCCTGTGCCGATAATATATGTGCTGGATCTGACCGATATCTTCTGAGCATACTAACATGAAATACATTATGAATCTGAGAAATTCCTGGTGGTAATGCTATTTTGTAAGCCAATAGTCCAACTCTCTCAGTAATCTCATAAGGACCGATATATCTAGGGCTTAACTTTCCCTTTCAACCAAACCTTAACACTCCTCGCTAGGGCAACACTCTCAAAAATACCTTGTCTCCTACTTGGTACTCCATATCTCTTCTATGTTGACCTGCATAACTCTTTTGCCTATATTGAGCAGCCTTAATCCTACTACGGATCAATTTTACCTTATCAACGGTATCTTAAATCAACTCTAAGTCTTCAACAATGCTTAGGCCTTCTTCATCCCAGTACAAAGGTGCTCGACACCTTTTGCCATATAATGCCTTAGATGGAGCCATACCAATACTACTATGATAATGATTATTGTATGCAAATTCAATGAGAGCTACATACTTATCCTATGCTCCTTGAAACTACAAAACACAAGCCTTAAGCATGTCCTCAACAGTCTGAATAGTCCTCTCACTCTAACCGTTTGTCTAAGGATGAAACGTTGTACTAAAATTTAACTTTGTACCCAATGTTGTCTGTAGGCTGCCCCAAAATCTAGAAGTAAATATGGGAGCTCGATTTGATACAATAGACACTAGGACCCCATGTAACCTCACTATCTCTTTTACATATCTCTGAGCTAACTGATCTAGTATGTTATTCTCTTAAATAAGCAAGAAATGAGCTAATTTTGTTAATCTGTCAACAATGACCCATATGACAATATGCTACCTCAGAGCTCTCGGCAAACCCATAATAAAATTCATTGCAATCCTCTCCCATTTCCACTCTAGAATAGGTAATGACTGTAATTTTCCAATTGGTGCCTGATGCTGTGCCTTAACTTGTTGGACACCCCATCCTTGTGAGTCACGAGCCCAACGTCCTAAGTAAGATCTGAACGCGTATCCCACAAGGATGGCGTGCCCCCACCAAGACAAACTTCAATATAGCTTACCTCTACTATTTTCGAACAGAATTTATCGCCTAGAGGGTCAAAATGGACCAAAAGGTAGGTACAGATGAAACCAAATGAAAAAGCAGACGAATTGAAAAAGACAGACAAATGGAAAAAATTTGCTATAACTTTCCCTATAGATATCTGATTTGTGTGTTCTTTGGATGGTTCGAAAGAAGACTTCAAGAACTACGACTTTTATGAAGACCTCAAAGACAAGTTAGAATTCAATTTTACAATTAAATTCATTTGTAAGGGAACTAATAGACCATGGATTATTAGGAAGCTACACACCAAATATTTTGTGCAGTGTTGAATAGTAGATAGCCTCAAGTTATCTATGGTTGCATACAGTTAAGTAACCATGAAATGTCTAAACATGGTTGTTGGTGACAGGTATATAGTGGTCTTTTAATACACTCTCTAGCACCTTTCTAAAAAGAACAAAAAGGTGGGAGCCATTTGTGGGTGTTTGAACTGATTGTAAAGGAAGATGTGATCAAATCATGGACTTATTTGTAAAGTTTGCATTAGATTTTTGGGCTTATTTTAAATGTGGACCATTTGCTCTTACCAGATACACTTGTGAATATGTTGGAAAATGTTGATAAACATAGATGGAAACATAAGAGATTTTTGTATGTTATAGGGCAGATATAAGACTAAAGGATAACATCTTGTGTATTTTTATGTGGAGAAAGTTCATCATGTGTATAATTTGTTACATTTTTAATAAAGAAAATTAATGGAATAGGGTCTAGTAAATTTTAATGAATTTGGTTAAACCAATTGATGCTTTTTACTCCTAACACATTGTTTGAATATATATGACATATATGAATGATTTGTGTATAGAGTTACTTGATATTATTGACATATTGTTTCGACCTTTGATTAGAAGAAGTAAGAGTACTCATATAAATTTACAGCAACTATCCAAAGATATGGACGTGACACCTTCAATTAACACTACATTAAATTCAAATAATGATAATGTAGTCTGTTATTGTGGTTTAAGAGCTCTATTAAGACCTTATGGAGTGAAAAAAAATCGACGAAAAAGATTTTATGGATGCCCTAAATATCATGTAAGCTTAATTGCTATTGATAAGTTAAAATTGTTTATATATATGTTTAATGTTTTTGCCTAATAATTGTTAATGATCTTTCAAGTTGGAAAATGTGAATTTTTAAGTAGTATGATGACAAATTTAATGACAGAACTATTGAAGGAATTCATAACCTAAAGAAAGAAGTACATCATTTGAAGCAGGAGGCTAAACAAAGCACAATTGAATCACATTCGACGTTCAAAGTTGAGTAGTAAATAAAGTTAACAAAAGAAGATATTGTTTTACTGATAAAAGAGAAAATGAGTTCAGATTTGTTATACTGATTATTGTAGGCGTATTTGTACTTATGACGAGTTTTAAAATATGGTTTTTTTGGACAAATAGATGTAAAATGTACTATTTATTTTAAAACTTGAGTTATGAGAATGAAAACTCCTCCTTTCAACTAATATATTTTTCACTATGTTTTTTGTTTTTTGTTTTGTTATTCATAAAGTTGTTTTAATTGTTCATATGGCCTCATCATAAACAATTAAATAAAATTATATCAAAATAAACAATTAGAGCAACATGTCTAATTATAATTAGATATAAAAGTGATAATATCGGTAAAGTGATTACATCACAATTCATTTATATACAAAAGTTATACTATCTATCCATCTATATATATAGACAGCATCAATTTAAAGTCTGTGAGTTAACCACATTGGTTCCTTCATTTGCACTTGATTAAGAAGGTCGTTCATGTACTGGTTAATTTCTTAATGATCTCTGCCTCATTGCTTCTGTTTGTAACCATTTAGAAGTTATGCTAGGTTGTCCTTTGAACCTCAGACCTTTTAGTTCGAAAGACAGTTTGAATGAATATGGATTAACTTCTCCAAACTTTCATTTATGATTATATGAAGAGCTACCAACCTAAAAATAAACATGTCGTTAACAGTATTCAATCTTAACCTTATTCAATCTTGAAAGAAATCAATAATGGTTGAAGAGATAAATATAATCACAATATTGCTTTGTTGACTTGCTATAACAACTTGTTCAGGTTATGAGGAGACATCGGGAATGACCTAGTAAATATGAAACAAATAATGTCAGAAATGATCATTAGATATATGAAGAAATACGTACAAAAATTTTGTCATACCTGTGGAGATTGTTGAGCAGGTTGAGCTGATGAATGATTCTTACATTTTCTTACATTATGACCAAAATTGCCACATTTTTGTACTTGACCCTTTCTACTTGATTTGTTTGGATTTCTCAACTTAGTAGGCTCATTTACTCCTCTCCTTCTAGTTGTTTTAGGTCTTCAGGCATAGCTCTTTTCGCTAGGGGGTTTACTACATCTTCATCATCAAATGTAGGCCAAAAAATAGGTCCTCTAATAGGTTAAAGATATCTCATACACTACTGTGAATTTAGACTTCTATAGCACTCATCCATATATGCCTCCGACCATTGTTCGGATGGTGAAAAGCACTCATAGCATGCTTGCAAGGATATCCATACAGCTCTCATGCCTGACAACTACACGATTGGTTTCTACCAATCCTCATAATATACTTCACATTACCTTAGCTAATTTCATATGCTCCTTCACCATTCCAGACCATTCTCCACTGCATAGCATCTTTACTATTCATTTCTAATTTCTTGGCAACCCTAAGTACAACTTCTGATTTCCGGCCATATGTAAATTGTCTCCTCTCTGCATGCCTCTTCATCACCATAATTCTGATTGTTTCTAGTATGCTTATAATTGGCTTATCTCTAGCTGACAATATCAATCCATTGAATGTTCCACTCATGTTGTTATCAACAACTGGACATTTGGATTCAAATTACTGGTAACATTGTGCCCATCTCTCTTTTGGATATTCGAGCAATGATGATGCATATTCAGGTGTAATTTTGTCCAACCTTTTCACCTGCTCGTTAAAATCTTCCACGTATGTTGACCAAGCATAATTCCAAAATAGCTTTCGCAAGTTTTTTCCTTTAAATTTCATATGCCAATTATGGTACATGGGACGTGCACACATACGATGAGTGGCATATGAGAATATGTCTTCCACTGCTTTAATCAATCCCTATAATAATGGAATAGATAAAGTTCATTTATAGTTGATACAATATAATATGTTCGTTAATCAATGAAAAAAATACCTTCTGTATATCTAATATTATTGTTAGTTCTTCACCACTACCCAACTCCAAGTCTGAAGCCAACAAACTCATAAACCAGGTTTACGAATAAGTGTTCTTTACCTTGATAACTACCTATGCTAGTAGATACATACCTCCATCCTCATCCCTCCCAACTGTACGCAACAGTTAACCTTGGAATTTAGTCTTCAAAAAACAACCATCAATATCAAAGATGGGCCTCAAATGCCTCCATCCTCTTTTCATCGCATCAAAGCATATGTATAATCTTTTGAACTACAAAAAGGAGATAAAGATGTATGAATTAATGAATAAACTTTATAGACAACTACATATTTTAATTATCATTGTCAATAACATGTAAAACTTAATAGTTGCATACCTGTAACAAACTAGTTTCTTGATTTCTAGCTAGCTTTAACTCAATTGTTGATCCAAGGTTACTATTCTTTAACTCATAAGCATATCCTTATAGTTTCGCATACTTATTCACATAATCACTCGCCCTTTCTTTTCTTAATCTCTTCTTGACAACTCTACACATACTTGAGTTGACAAATATATTGAGCTTTTCTCGACATTCTTCAACCATCTTCGTCGTCTAAATACTAGGCTTCTCAAGTATTATGTCCCTAAAATGTCTCATTAGGAACTTAGCGGAAACCAATTTTGGTTTGTTGGTTGTAAAACACCTATGCTCATCATTGTATGTCACCACTTTAAAGCACCCATCATTCTTATGACAAACGGCATACAACTGCCATGGGCCTCCCTCAATACATCTCACTCTTATCCTATGTCTTTCAATTTCCTTAAACTTTACATTGTAACTTGTCTACACTGCATAATTCACAAGAGACTCTCTAAAATCTTTTGTAGAGTCAAACTGTTGGGACTCGTTTCCGGAACCCAACTCATAACAAACGAATCATAGGGTAACTAATATTGCGTCATCATTTTTTTTTCATTTACACATCATTCAAAGTAGTTCCAATTTCCCATTTGAAATTCATCAATTCCTCAATCC
>JANIHZ010000209.1:14096382-14114146 GCA_027478365.1 Erythroxylum rufum | reverse complement strand
ATGATGATGATGATGATGATGATAATGAAGATGATAATGATGATGATGACGATAATGACGATGATAAAACTACTACTAATAAGAAACTCAATACAAGGATAATAATAATAATAACAGGTGCTTATTTCTACTTAAAGGACCACAGAGAGCACCTGGGAATGGGTAAAACACATACCTGGGTTGATGATCGTGAGAAACCCACTAGCAGTGAATGATACAGTGAATGATAGTGGCGTCTGTGATGGAAGCACAATGGCGTCGACAAAATAATTTTTTCACAGCATGACATAAGGTATTTTTCCATCGAACACTTACATAGTATCGCAATAAAACCATGCAAAGAAAGAAACGAAAGAAAGCTACATAGAATAATAGGATTAAAGTGAAATCCAGAAATCAGACGCATAAAGTTGAAATCATACACACACATGATGTGAGAAAACACCAAAAAGTAAACAAAAAACATTTAATCAGATTTCAACAGACAATGACAGGAAAATGGATCCATAAACCAGAAAATCCTAGTAAAGACGCAGCATCTTGAGAATGCAAAGATCAAAGGAGATTTGAAGCAAGATCCATGAACGATAGCAATAAAAAGAAGGAAACTTTACTAGTTTAACCTGAAGAGACGTACTATTAGCATATTTACAGAAAACAAAAGTACCCAAAAGGACAAAAAAAAAACCTGAGGAATTGAAGATCTTCAAGGTTATAAGGGAGCTTTACGAGGGAGCATATTATTTCATAACATTTCATTTCTAACCCAACCCCACATGTAAAAATCAAATCTTGCTATTAAACCACAGAAGAATCAGCAATCAAAAGAAACCCCGACAAGGTTTGAACCCTAAATGACCCAACCAACGACTGACAATCAAAGAAACAATTCAAAATGAAAGAAAAAATAAAATCCAAAGAAACCTAGAAATCCCCAAACCAAAACTTCGAGATCTGGAAAATTCAAAACCACAGAGGACAAATCTAAAAGTCAATCAGATCAACATATTACAATAACATTATCAAAGAATCGAAATCAAAAACACCGATCTCTTAAAAGAACTCCCAGTTTCTCATAAACACCGATCTCTTCATATATTAAAGAAAAAGAAATGAGAATGAAACTGAGCATCTTTGTTGGGTATAGATTACAGACCTGAATGAGGTCTTGAGGGGTTGACGCATTGGCAATGGCATCCGCGAAAGGCTCCCAATCTTGTGTGAGCATGCCGCCACTTGGGTCAGTGACTTTGGTTGGCTGTGAAGTGCAGGATAGCAACGGAGACAACGTCGTCCGAAGGAGTCACCTTCCTACTGGAACTCCTATTCCTTATCTATTATAATCTTTAAACCAAACAGGCTGTAAGAGGTGAAGTATGATTATAGATAAACTTTATCACTTTTCTTGATTTTTGCACAATTTCACCAATGATAGAAAATTATCTAGCATCTCCTATATTTTTGAACATCAGATTAATGTAATGTGAAGCATAAAAAGTCTAAAAGAAAGAATTATATCTGCTTTACAGCCCTTTTTTAGCTACTTTATAAGTAACATCATCATAAGTGATGAATTGTGCAACGTTTTTAGTATTCACAATTTTATCAAATATTTCAAACAAAGTATCATCATTGCTTATAAGCTGCATCAGTGGACTTCAAAAACATTGTCTCTTTAGTAAAATAAACCAAAAAGATTAACGATAGGCTTATATCTTCTATTTGTCCTACCATCACAAGAGATTGAACGCTCGTAAGTTGTTCAAATCATTCTTCCTTCACTTAAAATTACTTTTTATTTCAAAAAAAGAGTTGCTCAGAAGATTACCTTTGTGATCATTCTTTGTAGTTATTAATTGAAGGAGCTTTAAATCTTGGATTGTAAGAGAAAAAAACATCTGCCATAGGTTGGTAACAATAAGACTAAGTAATATTAAACGAGTCACCTACATCACACCATCATCTAGTCAGTGTCATATTCACATAATAAGCTACTTGTTTAAATTGTAATGCACAATGAATTAAAGGTCAAGCTCCAAGAGTTGTTTGTGGATCAAAAATGTTAGACATTTGTTTTCTTCTCTTCCTCACATTAGTTGTAGTAATCCTTTTATGTTGGATAGGAATACCACCTTCAACATTGTTAGTCATCTTAAACACTGTAAAAAAAACTTCCACTACTAATTTTATAATTAAGTATTTTCCTTTTTTCTTTCTTATTTTGATACTCTTTAAGTAAAATTTTCATCTTCCATTTCACATTATGGCTAACTTTGTTACAAGAGTTCACATTACCTTTGACTTCCAGCTAACTATTTCTTTAATTTGGTGATTCCTCTACCTTTCAAATATTTGTTATAGTACAAATAATATGATTCTTCATATCAAGAATCAATCTAGCATGAGTTCAAGTTGAATCATCAAATCTTCCTAAAGAGGTTAAACTATTAGAAGTAAGTGAACTTCCCTCCATTTATATGTATAAATAAATAAAGACATACGCCAAAATTGAATTAACAACTCCATAGATATAAAACACTAGTTTAAATTGTGGAATAGAGAAATCTCTGTATATATGTAAAGTTGATGTTTGTAAAAATTCAAAAGTGATTACTTAGCTATAAAATTTAAAAGACATTACTTATAAAAATTTAGAAGTTAGTAATGAGAAGATTAATCATATATAAATAATTGAAAAAAAATCATAAAGCTAATGTACTGAAAATGTTATTACCATATTCATGACATATCCATACAGCTTCTGTGCTAATCTAGAGGATATAATTTTGATTTAGACATGCTAAAAGTTGAATGAATATCGTAGAGGAAATTGAAAAATTATATGTAGGTATATTAAAAATATACCACTATTTCTATATTAGTTGCATCTTTATTTTGACAATGCACATTTTAAAAATGGATTTATTATAAAATAAAAAGAAAAATTACTTAAACATTCATATTTTTACATTATGTTGAATAATGAGTATAAAACAAGGCAGATCTTAAAAGTTATTTTAATATAATAATAGAGAAATCAAATTACTTTAGGTTTAATATATTCATGGAGAAATTAAATTACCTAAAGTTTAATATTAATTTCCATATAATTGACAATGAAAATGATCAACGTATTATTCAAAGCACACAAATTCAGGAAGAAAAAAAGAAGAAGAAGCTCTTTAGTGATTGATGTAACTGGTAAGAGTAACACCTTAAAGAATTTGTCAAACTATTCTTAAATAGAACTCACGACATACCATTAACTTTTTGTTTAATTATTCAAGTCTTTAATGCACAACTCAAAAGCTAAGAGCCTGAGACATAATTGAAGAGAGAAGGAAGAGTAAAGACTAAAAAGTGTTGATTGTTGAGGAGAGCATCGAGTAGTTGATGATGGCCGTGAGGAGACAAGCAAAAAGCACAACAGAAGCATGGCGAGTGGCAAGCTTATAAGTTGATAACAGAGGACAAAGACAAAGAGAAGGAAACGAAAGGGAGGATGAGAAGTCGATGACTAGTGGAGATTTGAGATTTGAGAAGAAGGTAGCTATCTAAGATCTAGAAGGCAATAAATTGGCACAAAGGACGGGAGAGGAGAGGAAACTTGCTTTTAGTGGCTATGAATGTGAGGGAGAGGGATGGCTTATGGTAAAGGTTAGGACTGAATTAAGGGAAAATTTTTTATCCTTTTCAATTTAGTCCCTTTAGTTTTTAAATTCACATTTAGGGATAGGTATTGACTATTATTTTATGTACCAACCTATACTTTGGCCTAGTATGAGATGGAGTCTTTATATATTTTTTTAGGTCGATATAGTATATATAGACCAACACTGATTGATACGGTATGATATCCCTCAAATAGCAAAAGAGGTCATGGTGATTATTTCTATTAAGAAAAAAAAGGTGGCTATGGTGGTAAACATTTAGTGATCAAAGTTAGGGTCACAATAAGGAAGAGAAAATTGGTAAACCCACAATCTTCAATGTTATTAATGTGATAAATTTGGCCATATTAGAAAAGTGTTGCATGTTGAAGGAAAAACATGAGAAGCATGCTAATTTTGCTAAACAAGATGCAAATGATGAAAGTGAGAGTTTATTCTTCTTTTTTTATTATTCAACAATCACACTTTTAAATGTTTGGTTCATGGACAATCGGTGTAGTAATCATATGACAATAAATTGGAAGGTTTTATCATTTTGGATAAGTCATTTCAAACTCTAAAAATGGGAGATGACATAGTTCATGAAGTATGTAAAAAGGAAGTGTGCAACTATTCTCAAGTAGTAATAAATGTATTAAAGATGTCCTTTATGATCCATATCTTAATTTTAATATGTTGAATGTGGGTCAATTTTTATGAGATACTATTCATTTTTTTTAGGATTTGTCTTGTGCTATTTTTTTCAATTAAAGTAAGAAATTTTTTTCTCAAAGTATAAATGACCAATAGCAATATATTTCCCTTTTATGTTGAAAGTAAACAACATACTTTAAAAGTATTTTAAAGAGATAGGTCTTGGTTGTGACATTATAGGTATACACATTTAAATTTCAAAAGTTTAAATGATTTATCTTCTAAAATATTAGTGGATGGAATGTCTCATATTTAAGGTCTTAAAAATTTTTATGAGAGTTATTTTTGGAAATCAATATCAAGAGACTTTTTCTAAAAGATAAGTTAGAAGAGTAGCTGGACCTATTAAGCTAGTGCATTAATAAATGCCAAATAAACTATATTTTTAATCTCATATTTAATGCATTTTGCTTGTTTATTCGAGGGTTTCTTATTGTTTATGGTACTTATTTTATTTCTATTGTACTTTTAGGTCTTATTTGCCTTCATATAAAAAAAGAGAGAAGAATTATGGTGAAATGGGGATTGAAAATGAAACAATTGAACCTATTTTGGTGGGTGTTCATATAAGTCTACATGATCTTGTGGCTACCTATGTAGCTCTCTATGATCATATTTGCTTATGTTTTTTTAAGATTAAAGTAAGATTGAGGGACACGGTTATACATATGGTTGAGTGAGTGCTGTGTAAACTCCAAAAACCTTAAATTCGATCTATAAATAGATAAAATGAAGAGAAAATGAGAAGAAGGAAAAAAAGGGTTCATATAAGGCTTGAAAAAACACAAATTGATGGCCTAGAACGATAAAGGGAACGAGGAATAAGCAAGGAAACATATTTGGTGTAGAATTAAATCAATTTAAAGTGAATTTTATGAAGATTAAAAGGGATCTTGTTATGGTTCTCTTACTTTTCTATTTTTCCTTTAGTCATGATACTATGATTATGAGCTAAACTTTTGATGGAACTTGGATTAGATGAACTCTGTGATTGACCTTGTAGTGATTTTATTTTAGCTTAATTTATTCTTTAGTTTCTTTGAGATTCAATTATGTGTTTTAATTATTCTTGAATTAATATTCTAGTATATTATTTCATGTATGATTTCGTGTAATTGAGATTGAGAAATCCTTTTGTATGAATAAATATACTATAATTGAAAGAAATTGCATGCAAACCTAGAGGTAGGTCGACATAAATCCTTTGTATTAGGATTAAGCTTGATAGTGAAATACACAAATCAATTAATGTAATCTTTGCAGTTGTAACTAGAAAGAGGTTTTAGTTAATTAACCGAGGGTTACGTGTTAATAGTCTTGATAAAGATATTAACATAAGATAGAAAATTTCATGGTCCAATAAACTAGAGATTAAATTGATTAGTGAAATCATAATTACATAAGAAGTCCTAGTGGGATTCAAAATCTAGGTACCAATGTTTGTAATTGTTTCTTAGTTTAATATTTGTTCTAGTTAGTTAATTGTGTTGTTATATTTTATTTTATTATTTTAAATTTTCATTTAATTTATCTTAAACACCGTAATTTGTTAGGCTACATAATAGGAAAATGGTGAGTACTAGTAATTCTAGTGCCTGTAGGATCGTCACGTACTTGTCAGTGCTACCTATAACTACAACGTGTACTTGCGATTTAAAACATAAAATTATATATTGTGCATGCAAAAGTTTGTCGACCAATGAAGGTCCTTTATTTTAATAATACAATTTGCTTTGTTATGTTTGTTGATGGTTATAATAGGTTCAATGGGTTTGTTTTACCCAAAAAAAAACATAAGCCTAATATATCTTTAAGAAATTCAGGAGTTAGTGTTAAAATGCAAAGTGGACATTTCCTAAAAATTTTAAAGATAGACCATGGTGCATTTATCTCCAATAAATTTGAAAGTTTCCATTAAAAAATTAAAATTCTAAGGCAATTAACAACTAGCTATAAATAATAACAAAACAATGTAACAGAGAGGAATAATAGAAGTCTTAAAAAAATGGGCTAAGAGTATGATTAAAAAAGGTTTCCCTAATTTTTAATATGAACCTTAGGTTAGAAATCATATAAAACTCGATTTACAAGAAATTAAAAATCTAGGATTGTCTTCAAATCAAGCAAGAAAAACTTGACTTTAATCAAACCAGTTGATTAAAACCAAAGTAATTAGGATTTTGATCCTACAAGTTGCCTTAATAAGATCAACTTAAGTTCTTGTCAAGGAATAAAGACAAAATTCTCATATAGTGAAGAAAAATTCTCAAACTATATTATAAATAATAATATCTAACAAATTACATCAATAAAATAACCATAAATAGGTATAAAACTCTAAGAACTAGAGTTATAAAAGGAAAATAACATTTCTCGCTAATCATAATATGATTAAAGTAAACAAACAACTTGGAAAAGTCAAATCCTTTTAAAATTAAACAACTAATTCATAAGTTTGATGCCTATCCAACATCCATACTAGCATCTTTCTAAGATTTTATAAGTGCAAATTGATGATGAGTCTGGCATTAAACATAAGTAGCACATTGACACCAATTTGATCATATTTCTCAAAATTCCTAAATCTAGCACTAGTGTCATATAAATGCCATATGTTGATTACATCATATTCCTCATTCTTTAATTTTCACCAAGGTTTGTTCTTTATGTGTTAAGCATATTCTGTCTTCCATAATATGTAGAAAAGTAATCAATCTTGGCAATTCATCTTATTCATCTTAAACAGTCTCCTTTTCTTACATCTCCATGATTAATCCTTACAAAAATACCTTTATGTGTTTGGTCTTTATGCTAGCTATTGGACCTATTTCCTTGTAAAAGACCATAATAATGGTTGGAAATAGGTATTGATAATTTGATCTCCATTATTCCTTCCTCCCTCGAAAGGATTAATTCTAAAATCACATATATTATACAAAGATAAATTAATAACATTAAAGTAGCACTCACATTATCATAGTTGGAAAATCTAGTTTGTAGTAGTAGTCATTGATATGCTCCAACACTTGAAATGATCTATATTCTCTAGGCTATAACTTAGGCTTCCTCTATTTAAGGAATCTCTCCTTATGCATATGAACCCAAACTCAACCTCTAATTTTAAAAAAAAAAACCTTTTTCTTTTGTCCCTTATTGGGTTGTTTTCCATAGTGCTCTTTTTTAAAAATCTATATTAGCATAGATCTTAACATGCAAATTCGTAACAAAATCTATTTTATATTTACCATCCAAATTAGCATGTTCATTAATAGGCAAAGGTAAGATATTTAAATGAGTGAAAGGATTAAAACCATATACAATTTTAAAAAGAGAATAAGACGTAGTAGGATGAACTGATCAATAATGGCATCTCATCATCACCAGAATTAATACTCTCTATATCGACATTATCCATAACAATCATATCTTTTTTATTTGGATATTGAAAGCATTATGCCTAAATCCTTGACACATGAAGCACTTAATATTACATGACTTAAAAGATGAAATAGTTTATTTTTACCTTTAACAGCAGTAACCAAATCATTTGCCTTTACACATCTTCTTTATGTTTTAAGGTAGTTTTGTTGTCCTTGTAATTTAACCTCTAAGAAGAGTTAGAAACAAGAATATGAGTTTTGATCGGTGGTTGGTTATATGTAAGTTTTAATTATTAACCCTCAATAATCCGCAAGCGCATAGTTCATTAGTGTAATACCAAAGATGTCGATCCCACGAGGAGGAAGCTAATCTAATCCTAAAATCTAAGGTCAGAAATAAATAACAAAAATTCAAGATTTAACGAAACTAATACGAGAATTTAATTCAATCAATCAAATTAAGAATCAAATACAAAATATTAATTATTAAGCAATTGCAACACACCTAAGAATCAACCAAAAGAAATTACCAAATGAGAGAAAGAGAATTTTGCCTATCCTTAATGCTAACCTAACTGATTATGAATTATTGAATTGTTAGTGCTAGACTATACCAGGGTTGATTACTCTCTCTCGAGTTATAACAATTAACCCTAAATTATACACCCCAATCATATTATGGAGTTCGCCATCTCTTAATTTACAACTTATCCAAAACCCTAATTGGTTCTGAAATTATCTAATAACCTATCATAAACCTATGCAAGATCTCTCTTTGTACAATTTCTCGATCTGATTCAATTCTTGTTTCTATTAAATCACCTAACTCTCGTTAGCCCAATTTAATCATTTTTTATTCGATTCACCCTCTTAGTTTATTATCCAATTATGCAATCACAGAATCAAACCACAACAAATCCAATAAACACATAAACAATCAGATTTTCATTAATTCAAGAATAAAATTCTGAAGGTGAGTTTGGAAGACATTCTAGATCCTATCATCACTATTCAATCCAATTCTATTCAATAATAAAACTAAAAATAAATAAGAAATACAATCTAAATGGATGATGGGAGGCAACGATGTCAGGAAACCTCCTGATCTGGGAATTACGTCGAGTCAGCTTCTTCTCCTCTTCTCTCTTCCTTCTTCTCTTCCTCTATCTCTTGATGATTTCTCCCTAGGGTGTTCTTAAGGTGGCTGATGCAAAAGCTCCTCTCTGCCTCATTTCTTGTTCTTTAAATATCCTTTCATGTTTTAGGTAACCTTTGGGTTTTTTCTAGGGTCCGAAAGGTCCAAAAATTCTCTTAAAACTTGACATTCTTGAGTGTCTGCGCGTCTGCCCTACACAGGTCACGACCATGGCCCTATAGGCCACTATCGTAGGCCATTTCCTGGGCTTCTGTCACAATCGTGGCATGTAGGCCACGATCGTGGTGTGGGCCAACTTTGGTCCTTTTGTCACGATTGTGGGCTAACTCTGGTGCTTTTGTCATGATCCGTTGTTTCGGCCTGAATGTCTCTGAAACTTCTCTGTTCTTTAATGTTAACCCTAAAATACTAGCAAACACATCAATGTACCTTAAAAATATAATATTTAAGCTCAAAGACTTGTACTAACCATAAAACACTTAAAACATAAATAATTAATAAACTAACATAATTCTAACCTAAACACATACTAAATGATTGAATTAACAGTTAAACACATATCAAACTATGCCCTAAAACACGATGCATTTACACTTATCAAAATAACAAACACATAAAATCACAAAGCACACGCTGCAGTAATGAGACAATGGCTTCAACTTTATGAAATAAATTTAACTTTAAACATAATCATTCAAGTTGTTTCAAATTATTAACATGCAAAATATTCTTCTAGGAGCTCTAGACTAAATATACATATTTAATTAAGACCCAAATGCCAAGTTATTCACCCTTTTCAATTGTACACACACATTAATAATTATTTGGTCCTTCAAACTTTATAACTACTCCTAAGTACATTTTCATGAAAAGTTAAGTTATTTACAAGTTTGGTAGGTTTTTATTAGGAAACATTTTTTTTATTTACTTTTTATAGACATGGACCTAGTCTTTTACATGGAGGCAAACATTAGTGATGAATGCCGACCCGGTTACTCGACTAAGTCATGTTTTTATTAAGCTGCTTGGTTGGAATGTCATTATAGCCTTTTGATACAAAGACACATATTAGTGATACATGTTGATTCGGTTACTCGGCTATATCATATTCTCAACTAGCTTCTAGCTTTATTCATAACCCGAAGACTAGTGAAATAGTTATTTATTTAAAAATTAGCAAAAAAATTTTATTTAATGCCTACCTTGTTGCTTTAGCTACTCGTTTTCACGAAAAATACTAGCAAAGCTACTTAGTCGAAAGACCTAAAATTTTGAATGAATGTGACAATTTAGAGGGTGACAAACTAACACTAAATCTAATTAACCTGCACATTTAGCTAAAGAACCCATATTACTAATTTCGCGAGCTAATGGCTCTTCGCAACCTAATAGATTATGTTCAAAATTAAATCAATTTCATTTCATCTAAGTCATCAACACATTCACACAATTCACAATATGAAACCTAACAAACTATTATACAATATACAAAATTCACACTCAAAACAAAACACACAACCCTCCCCACACTTGAACAACACATTGTCCTCAATGTGAGAAGGAGACAAACAAACACACATAGTGAGAAGTATCATAAAATAGAATAAAACAAAAAAAGAAGACTAAATTTAAAAGAAAAGGGTTAGAAACAAAGCCTCATGGTAATAGAGGAGGGGATGGTGTCGGAGGTGGTAATTGGATGCCTTGAGCCTCAAAGTATCGATGAATACGATGTATATCTCAGCTCTGACGTCGTTGTGTGCAGGCCATATCCTTCATCCTTCTAAAGTTTTTCGTAAGTGTATCTGTAATTACCTTGGTGTTGGCGAAGATTGTATCGGACACTTTCTTTCAGTCGAGTTCTTCTGTGTCTTCTTCCTCTTTGGACTCCTCGCTAGTCGAATCCTCTTCTGCCTGCTGAGGCAGCACTGTGCTAGAACTCGCCTGATTAGCCCTGATCTTCACATAATTCTTTTGGTTGATGTCCTGGAGTTCCATGTTATCGAACTTTAGGATTTCAACACGCCTCAAATGATGGTGATTTAGAAAATTAGGGAGATAGATGGTTAGGCCACTACCATCCATGCCATAGTACTTAGTAACAACAGAAACCATGTACCCCATACCTAAATTATTGCTCCTCTTATGCAGAGTCACAACAATAGCATTCAGCACATGTGTAGAGATGCACACTGGGATGCTGTGATCCATACACCACAACAGAAAAAGTTCCTTTATTGAGCACTTGTTGGTTTTTGATTTTTCAAAAATCATTTGACATATGAATTTATGTAATAACCAGAGCTCGTAGGTCTGTATAATGTTGTTGTGGGCACTCTTAGCATCGAATCACTCTAACCTAGTGAGCTCATTCTAATAGCGAGAAGCACGAAAATCATCGTGCTGATTGATAATGGAAGATTAAAGGAACCCATAAATATCACACATGATTTCAATGTTTAGCTTATAAGTTCATCCCCGCAACCTAAACCACATTTCCTTAGGGTTACTAGGTCCAAAATAAAGGGAAGTGAAGAATTTAAGAGTGAGCTCCTAGTAGATAGAATATTGTAAGTGTAACTTAGCTCATTGAATTCTTTCTGCTAGATTCTCTACCCTATCTCGCAATTCTAGCCTATCAAGCGTTTCAAAGTCAAAATATTTTAGGAATACTATTTGTTTAACACTAAAGGATCGGAAACCAATACCTTCCTCCTCTGTGTAGATTGGGAAGGGTACCCCGAAGTCTGTCGTTCTGTTCCTTCTCCCTTGTCCCGATGATTGGTTGCGCTTTGCTAACTGCTTAATGCACGACATACTGGATTGCAAGTAGGTGGAAGTTGGAAGAAAGTGAAAATTTGGAAGTTGGTTAGAGACAAGTGAGAGTGTTTGGAGGTTTTTAACTTAGAAAGATGAAGTTAAAATGAAAGTGAGTGAAAAAAAATAAAGTATGAAGTGAATATATAGGTAAAGGAAGGGTAAAATGGTAAAAAAATTTAGATGAAAATCGCGTGGACAATTTTACCCTGCCACAGGCCATGCCAATTTCTGATTTTTTTTTTCTTATTTTGTCCTTCTACACATTCCTGAGATCACTTCCTATCTATTTTTAACTCTTTCACCTCTCTTTTGCTTGCTTCCTTGATCATCTAACTCATGTTGAAGTCCTATGCCTTCCTAACCTTATTTGGAAATGAAATAATCTAAGTACAAAATTCAAACTATCTAAATGTCAAAGGAATTAACAATTTATGGTTTGCCTCTCATGTAGCACTTTTTTTAACGTTAGTAGGTCGACACTCTTCTTTTGTTCAAAGTGGTTCAAATGAATAATGTAATGGTAGTGCAGTCATCGATTTTACCATTTGCATATGAGCTAACATGCCCTGGGTTCCACCTTCCTTCTACTTCACCTTCTCCTCCGCGATCGTTTCTTTCTAAATGCATTCCCAGGATCCTCAATATCTTCACATTGTCCTTGAGGTTCGGTTTCTTTGATGTTATATGGAAGTAAGGGAGAACTGTTCATTCTTCGACACAATGAAGGTTATTTGATGCTTTCCGACTCTCAGAGTTAATTTACCCCATCAACGTCAATTATTGAGCGAGTGGTAGCCAAGAATGGTCATCTAAGGACCATAGCGGTTTCCACATCTTCTCCAATATCCAATACAAAGAAGTGTGTGGTGAAGGTAAAAATATCAGTCTATATTTGCACATCTTTAATAATACCCTTAGGTCGATGAACTGTTATGTCCACCGTCTTCACTAACATCGTAGTGGGTTCTAACTCTTCTAACCCTAATTTTTGACTAAAGGTATAGGGTATCAATTAATACTCACTCCCAAATCTACAAATGCCCTGTCTATTTTAACTCCATTGATATTGCAAGGAATGTAAAAATCCCCTGGGTCCTTTTTTTAATGCTATATTAGGGTTTTCTTCCACTGTGTGCTCCTTAACCTTCTTCTTGATTGATTCGCTGAGTTTGAGCCTCGTTTGTAGATGTTCTATTATGTCCTCAATATTTTTTAATTCAACCTCCTTAGAATTCCTCGTCGCCTTACTTAAATGTTACTTTCGCTGAGCTAGAATAGGGTACGGAAATTCAGGTCGAGGTTCCTCGATTGGCTTAATCATGAGCTCACTTGGAAGGAATTTCATATTTGTTTATCCTTCTCCATTATCTCCATCTTCTTTCGTATGTTTGAGTTTCTTTTCCTGGGCCTAACTAATGACTATGATCTATTCCTTTGGGTTAGATTCGGTATTGCTTGGAAGGGTTCCTGCATTCTGAGTTGAAATTGCCTCTGCTAGTTGACCTACTTGGACTTCTAGATTGTGCATTGAGGAGGCGTGGTTCTTAGTGACTTGCTCGAACTTGCTTTCAAGCCTCCTATATGCATCCTCTATGCCTCCAATTTTATCTAAAATCTTTTCCAACTTGGATTCCACTAAGCTTGGTTTATCTTGTTGGAAACCTAGTTGTCCTTAGGGTCTGAATTGTCCTTTAGCATTGTTTGTCCAAGGGAAGTTAAGGTTATTCTTCCACCCATGGTTGTATGTGTTGGAGTAAGGATTGTTTCCCCCTCCTCATCCATATTGGGCTCCCATATAATTAACTTGCTCCAGATCATTATCCTTTATCAAGCAGCAGTCCCGTATTATGGTCCATTTGTCTATAGAGTTCACACCTTAGTTGCACAACTATTACGGAAGATGAGGACGAAGCCTTCATGTTGTTGAGCTGTCGAGTTAAGTTGTCAATTTTTGCCTGTATCTTTGTCATTTGATCAATAGCTATAACTCCTTTTTATTATCGGAAGGTAGTGGGTTGTTTACTCTGCTCGTTCGTCCATAGGCAACTATTACTCGCCATCTCCTCTATCAGCTCTTCTGCTTCTTCTACCGTCTTTCTCATCAGTGATCCTCTCTAAGCTAAATCAATCGTGCCTCTCGTATGTGGGGTTACTCCATTATAGAATGTTTGCAACAAGGACTCCTTAGGTAAGTTATAGTGTGGGAATTTTTGTTGCAAGTCTTTGTATCATTCCTACGCTTCATAGATCAATTCCTCATCACTTGCTGGAAGTTGGTAATCTCCTTGATAATCTTTGTGTTCTTAGTAAGGGGAAAATACTTGTCTAAAATGGCACGAACTAATTGATCCCAAGTGGTGACATAGCTGGGTTGAGAGAGTAGTACCAGGCCTTTGCTCCATCTCTTAGGGTAAAGGGAAGAGCTTAATTATGACCGCATCCTCCAACATCTGATGGTACTGAAAGGTATCACAGATTTCAAGAAAATTTACTATATGTGCATTGAGATCTTCATTTGTTAGTCCATAGAATTGCACATTCTGTTGAAGCATGTTTAGGAGGTGGTTTAATTTCGAAAGAGGCTAATTGTACGGGTCTCCTAACTACTCTTTGGTTAGCTGTATTGAATCTTGGTCTCATGAAATCCATAAGGGTTCTTTGTTGGCGTCCTTGGTTCGCTTCGTGATCCAAATCTTGCTAAAATTTCTCAGCCATTGTTGCTTTTGCAATTTCTTCTTTTTCTTCTTCACGCCGAGCTTTCCTAATTGATCGTTCTAATCGAGTGATATCTAGCTCTAAGGTTTCAGCTACACAACTCAAACTTCTTGTAACTCTTGTGTTCATGCAAGAGCATAGATTCAGAAATAGAAAGAAAGAACAAAAAATAAAAACTAACTAAAACGCCTTAAACTAAAGGATTAAACTAATCGTCTTCCTAACAACGATGCCAAACACTTGATCAGTAGTTGGTTGTGTGTAAGTTTTAATTATTAAACCTTGATAATCCACAAGTGCACGGTTTGTTAGCGTAGTAACAAAGGTGTCAATCCCACGAGGAGGGAACTGATCTAATTCTAAAATCTGAGGCCAGAAGCAAATAATAGAAATTCAAAATGCAACGAAACTAATACGAGAATTTAATTCAGTTAATCAAATTAAGATTCAAATACGAAAATACTAATTACTAAGCAATTACAACACACCCAAGAATCAACTGAAAGAAATTACCAATTGAGAGAAAGGAAATTTTACCTATCCTTAATGCTAACCTAGCTGATTATGAATTATTGGATTATTGGTTCTAGACTATCCTAAGGTTGATTACTCTCTCCGAGTTATAACCATTAACCTTAAATCATACACCCTAATCAGATTATAGAGATTGTCGTCTCTCCATACACAACCTATCCAAAACCCTGATTATTTATGAAATTCTCTAATAAACTATCAGAAACCTATATAAGATCGCTCTTTGCACAATTTCTTGATCTGATTCAATTCTTGTTTCTATTAAATCACCTAACTCTCGTTAGCCCAATTTAATCTTTTTCATTTGATTTACCCTCTGAGTTTATTATCAAATTATGCGATAACAGAATCAAACCAAAACAAATCCAATAAACACATAAACAATCAAATTTTCATTAATTCAAGAATAAAATTCCGAAGGTGAGTTTAGAACATCCTCGACATTCTAGATGTTATTATCACTGTTCAATCCAATTCTATACAATAATAAAACTGAAAATAAACAAAAAATATAATCTAAATGGATGATAGGAGGCAGAGACGTCGGGAGACCTCCTGATCTGAGAAGTACGTCGAGTTAGCTTCTTCTCCTCTTCTCTCTTCCTTCTTCTCTTCCTCTATCTCTTGATGATTTCTCTCTAGGGTTTCTCAAGGTGGCTGATGCAAAAGCTCCTCTTTGCCTCTTTTCTTGTTCTTTAAATATCCTCTTGTGTTTTGGGTAACCCTAGGGTTTTTCCGAGGTGTGAAAGATTTAAAATCCCTCGAAACTTGACGTTCTTGAGTGTCTGCGAGTCTGCCAGACGTAAGCCATGATTGTGGGCCATTTATTAGGCTTCTTTCATGATTGTGGCATGTAGGCCACGATCGTAGGCCAACTCTGGTGCTTCTGTCACTATCGTGGCCTATTATGCCAAGATCGTGGGTCGTTGTTTCGACCTAAATGTCTCTGAAACTTCTCTATTTTTCGGTATTGACCTTGAAACACTAGCAAACACGTCAAGGTGCCTCAAAAACATAATATTTAAACTTAAAAACTTGTACTAACCCATAAAACACTTAAAACATAAATAAATTAATAAACTAACACAATTCTATACTAAATGATTGAATTAGCAGCTAAACACAAAACAAACTATAATACCCTAAAACATATTGCAATTTACACTTATCAAGTTTTATATCATACTGGTTAGTATATGTTGTACTTATTAAAAATGGTACTCATATTACAAGTACTATACCAGATCTTGGTAAGAACTGATACCTTGAAAATAATACTAATTGAGTACTAATTAAAACTATAAATTTTTTAAACTTTAGACTAAATTGAAAAGAGAATTAAAATTTCTTAACCTTAACCTGACCCTCCTTTTTTACTTTCCCCATTCGGTTACCTCTTTCAAGTCCCAACCTCTCAACTCTCACTGTCTCGCCATCCAGTCACTTCCTCATCGGTGTCCTTGTCACCAAATAGCTCCTATCGTTACTATACAACATATCGCTATTGCCATGTAGCTCCTGGTCATAGTAACTCCAACTATCTTATAAAAATCTGTTCATTATTTTTAGAAGATAAATCCACCTTATCAGTTATATTATTTGTTGAGTAAGTGACCACGTTATAAGGTTTAACATCTATTAAAGGCTTTTTTATTCTTAAATACTTAAATAAATTTAAAAGAAAGAAAGGAAAAAGAAATTACCATTGGCATCTTCATTCTTTAATGATGTAAAAATGAGTTTGTTCAAGTGAAATGTGGATAAGAAATAGTAGATTCTATTTTTGAAATACTTCCATTTTTCACATTATACATTTTCATATATAAGTTTTAAATATATAGTTAAGGAATATTAGGCATTGTCTAATAGTATCTTAAAACAATTTGAACAATTATAGTGTATAGCCCCTTCCTCATAATGATATGCATCTTTAAATAGTAACAATCTGAAAAAGAAAATTATTAAGATTATTACTAAAACCACCAATCTATAATAAGATCCAGAGAAATGAATTGCGTTTTAAATTTTCATCTAGGTTGTCTAATAAATCACATTTTGCGTATTCTAGTTGTCATGTGTTTTTTTTGTCATGTATTTCTAATTTGTTAGTAAGCATTTTTAACTTTTAAATTAATGTTGTAAAAGTGTCAATATTTTTTTATATTAATTATGGTTAATATATTTTCAATAAATTTACTTTCATATGTAAAAACTTTGTTTTTGATATAAAGTTATTAATTTAATATTGACTTATGTCTTTATTTATTTATACATGTAAAAAGAGGCAAGTTTAAGTCCTCCTGATAATTCGATGATCCATCTTAAGCTCATGTTAGATCAGTTCCTGGTATGAAGAACGTTACTGTTTGTTTATATTTCAACAAACTTTTGAAGGTGTGGAAATCATTAGAGTAAATAATCATTTAGTTAGGACCACAAGTGATGTGGATCTTTGTAAAAAAGTTAGCTATAACATGAATTGTTAAATGAAAACTTTCCTTGAAGAGTATTAGAATGAGAAAGATGGAAATCAATGATAGAAATATTAAATTGGTAGTGAAAATCCTTTTGTGAAGGTTAGGATGATACTAGCCATATTGAAGGTGGTATTTCTACTTGACAAGAAAGTATTGTTGTAACACCCCACTCCCGCGTGACCCGAACCCGACATCGTTGGTAATATCCGAGTCCGTGCCCCGCGAGGGTGGCGTGCTACATCAGTCAGTCGAAACTCCGTATGAAAATTTTCTTTTAACACAGTCATTTGCGCGGAATAGACAGTAAACAATTTGAGC
>JANIHZ010000209.1:14084325-14096282 GCA_027478365.1 Erythroxylum rufum | reverse complement strand
TTTACAAATTATAAATGTTGAGATTACAAAAAAAAAATATAAGGTAATTAGGACGATTAGCTAGATTTGTCTATGTCGATGAGAGTAACTTCACACTTCAGACATCATATTCAAAGATAAGTCATAATAATCATAAAAGCAACTTTAAGATTGATAGAGAGCCTGAAATTATGCATAATTAAACTAGTTTATTTTTAATTAGGAAAGAGAAAAAGGCATCATATATGAAAGAGAAGCCAACGAATTAAATATTATGGGATTAAGCAAAACTAAAGACCAATTATTAAGCCAAATAATGCACCCACAAATAAGAGATAATATCTTCTGCTCCCTAAACATGATAAAACATAATTTCAGCCAATGACATTAGTATCCAAATTGTCAATACCTTCGTAAGCCACAAACAAAGTGCAGCTGGAAGTTTAAAGTTAAAAGGTCATGATGAGACAACATTATTAAGACAAAATGAGCATTCAGCCTTATTGACTTCTAGCAAACTGAAAGTTATATTCTCCAACTTAACATATTCTCGAGACATCATAATTAAAATGGACAATAATGAAGCAAATAATGTTTAATTGCATAGTGGAAATGAAAATAGATCCAAGAACATGACTCGGAAGTAGTAGATACCTCATGGAGGCTCCTCAAAATGGTGATGACCCTTAGAGGTTATAAATTGACAAGATAGTGCATGTAGCAAAACATAGATATGTAATCTTCTCCCACTTAGTCGCCTCCTCTATTGGAAACGAAAACCAGAAAGAAACAAAACATACAATTAATTTAAGATTTTCGAATTGAAATTACATACTATAAAATGTTATTTCACTCTTCATACAAAATGTGAAATCTTAACCACAAATAGAACTTTACTAGTAATACTTCCCCTTGTTATCATTCCTAATATATCTCACATAGTTTGCATGGAAGAAAACAATGCATTATGCTCAATCCAATAAATCAATTTTAGTGTTTTACTGACAGTGATCCATCATGAAAAGACTTCCAAGCTGAAAAGAAACAGTGGACATTCTATGCAAAAAGCTAGTTATAGAGATTTGGCGACGTTTTTTATGACGAATATAAATCGTCACTAATAACTATTAGCGACGATTTTGAGAGCTTTAATGATGAATTTTTTCGTAGCCAAATGTTGTTTTCGTTGTAGTGATAATAAATAATTATATAAGTAAAAATATAAAGACTATTTATTAATTAATAAATTTTTAATGATTTAAATCAATGCTATTAGAAATATATGTATTTTAAACTTTTTAAATTTAAAATAAATTTATTAAATAAAACAAATTTAAAATATTTTATTTTTAAAATAAGTCAAATTACTAAATGTTATTAGACTTTATTCTCATAAGTAATATTGTAATAAAATGAAAAAATAGAAAGTAAAAACTAGTTTTATGACTCTTTTAAATTACGAAAATAGAAATAAACTAAATTTGAAAACTAAAAATTCAAAGAAAGAAGATCTTTTAGTAAATATAAAAATTTAAAATACCAATATAAATCAAAATCAAAATAATAGTGAAAATAAACAAATCCTTAATCTTTTTCACGTGTTCTTTTAGAAAGGAAACACATATTTTTTATTTTCGTTTTTATTTTCGTTTTTGTTTTTGTTACTGTCTGCCTACTCGGGCCGTTCTTTGTTTTCTTTTTTGAATCATAAGGAAACTAACAACCCAAAAGCTACTGAATTAAGCGTGGGAAAGAGATCCCTGCTATATCCTTGAGGACAATTTTAATAAACCCTGAAGGAGGGCTTTGAAAGGTGGTGGTACCGAAGTCGAAAGATTGAGCGTGATTGACCAACTAATTCGCACATCGATTGGCTTCCCTGTAGATATGTCGATGCCGTACTATCCAATCTCTAGCAAGCAACTCCTGAATAGCCCAAATCAAAGAGATAAATAGACCCTTTTGTTTCTCTGAAGAGGAAAGAATATTGATAACCACAAGAGAATCAACCTCTAACTCAATTCGTCTATAACCCAAATCCTAAGCAAGTGATAAGGCCATGAACACATCCCAAAGTTCAGCACAAACCGGGTAGTATACCCCACATTTTGAACAAAACCTCCGAGACAAGTCCCTGTATAGTCTCTAATAACACCTCCAGTAGAAGCAGTATGAGAAGTGCGCTTATGAGCGCCATTTGTGTTGAGGTGAGTCCACCCATAAGGGGGTGTTAACCAACCAATAAGTTTCTCCACTCGCTGGTGATGATCTAATAGTACCCGAGAATGCATTTCTTTAGCCTTGTAAATCCACCCAACATAATTGAGAATAATTTGCATAGGATTAAGAGGCCATGAAAAGTCCATGTCAAAAATACTCTTGTTCCTCCAAAACCAAAGGAACCAACAAGTAGTACAAAAAATGATAGTCTAATCAAAACCGTATATCTTCATATGGGTCTACAAATTCTTCTTTAGCCAGTCTGGTTTTGACATTGTGAAGAAGTCTCCTTATGATGCCACTAATGGAAACATTCGCCAAACTTGTTGGACCCTAGGGCAATCACGCATGGCATCCAAATAACATTCGCGAATCCCACATGTAGCACATTCAGCATATAAGGAGAGATGGCGAATAACTCGCTGATTGTTTGTCAAAAGGCTGTCATGATAAAGAAGTCATAGAAAAGCCTTGATCTTTTGTGGACCTAGCCATTTCCAAATCAAATTACAAAGACCACTCCTTTCCTCTAACTCAAAACCCTCAATTAAGGAATATGCTGAAGCAGTACTGAAGACGCCATTATCCGATGCACTCCACACCGTCTTGTCATTCCCAAGAGTAAGTCTTAGAGGAAGGATACTGTCAATATGCATGCAAACCGACGAAGGAAGGAGGCCTTGGAATCTATCCCATTTCCAACCTCCATGTTCATCGACGTAGTCTGCTACCTTAAGCAATAACACATTTTTCAATAATGGCGTGGTTGTGTAAACCATGAGAGGACCGAGATCAGCTACCCATGCATCTGTCTAGAAACGAACATTTTTACCATTGCCAATGATCCATTTCATACCCTGAAGCACATAATTCCATATAGAAGCAACGCCTCTCCAAACCATGGAGGAACCTTTAGAATCAATTTTAGTAGATATATTGTTGTGAGAGAAACCATACTTGTTACTAAGGACTCTGACCCAAAGGGCATTAGGTTCGGAGAGTCGCATCATTAGATACTCTGACTTTCCTTAGTCCTAATCCTCCCATTTCCTTAGGTTTACAAACAATATCCCAACTAACAAGACTCAGCCTTTGTTTGTTGCCATTATAGCCCCACAAGAAATCCTGCATGATTTTCTCTAAATCATCACAAAGTTGACGTGGAAGTCGCACGGTCTGCATGGTATATAAAGGCAAAATAGAGATAACCGATTGTGTTAAAGTTACTTTACCTGCTGGGAAAAGATGCTTTGCACTCCATCCTGTCAGACGTTGCTGGACTCTGTCAAGGATGTATTGATAGCAATTTCTGGAAGATCTCTCATGAATAAGAGGTACACCGAGGTACTTCCTAAGGTTATTTGTAAGTTGGAATCCCAATCTCCTACTGATTGCTCAAGCCACAGGACGAGCAATATTTTTATAGCAAAAACAACGGGTCTTTGCTTTTCCCACCTTTTGTCCCGATGAAGTGCAAAATACATCTAGCACCTCTAAGATAATTTGAGCTTGCTCAATAGAAGCTTATGAGTAAAGGATTAGATCGTCTGCGAAAAAGAGATGAGATAAGGGCCATTCTTTCCCAACCGGATAGGTTTCCATCTATTGTTCTTCAAAAGATGATTTCTTGCTACTATCATCTCTATTGTTCATGCAATCTTTATCAATCAACTGCTATCATCATCAATGTTGTTTCAGCCATTCTTAACACCTCAATACGATCGATTTCAATTACGCATGATATTTCAATAATTTCAATCTCTGTCACACTTTAGATGATCAAAATATCCTTTATAATAAAACTCAATGAAATAAGAGGCATATTCGTTTACTCTTATATTTTGGCATGTCACTAATTTATATCTTATGCTACTAATACATCAATTGTAACTAATTCAAAACAACCTCTGAATATTATATTACTATTCAAAATTTCTGCTCCATCGTAGTTACCTTTTCAGCATAATCACCTATACCATACTTCCATTACATTATTCTGATTCATCTCATAATTTTAATTATAGGGATCATAGATTTCCTCATATACCATATCTAAATATAAATCTTGTATATACTCAATCACTTTATTTACCAATGCAACCATATTATTGGATATTTACTCATAATAACTGGTCGACATAACCTCGAAGACTTCTACATATGTCACTATCATTTGTTTCATTTTTTTTACATTCGTACATTCTTAATCAATTTGGAATTATAGGCATATAGTCCTCTTAAAATTCTGATCTCAATTCACTAGCACAATCTTATTCCAGATCATAAATTCCGAGTTTAGCTTGTCAATTCCACTTTGCTTGTACACCATAAATATTGCCATTTCCACCCTTGTCTCTATTTCTTTTTTTTTTCAGTCAATTCATGAGAATAATCTCATATCCATATCAATTCAAGTACATATCTATAACAAAATTTTGTTACCCAATTTCACAGACATAACCACAAATACTAAATCTATGTCTAACATATCGGACTATGCAATATCTCTTATTTATAAATATCCACAACTTTCCTTATCTTACACTCTGACAAAACACCATTCTTCTCATTGTTTCTAATAGTTCAAACTCTTAACGAAAGTTCATACATATGACTCATGCGATTACAATTACTTGAATTTTATACTCATTAGTATCCTTTTCTAAGGGTGAGGAATCAGGTGCAGCAGATCCTTGCAAAACTCCTCGTGTTCTTTTACAAGGTGGCATTTTACTCCTCCAATAAGACATTATCTTTTTTAGCTTACTTTCATTTTGAATCTTATTTCCTACATGTATGCATGATATGCATGTCACTTAATGCAATCAATCAATTCACATTGCAAACAAATAGTCACAATAATGCATAGCACAACATATTCTAAGCCTAGTACTCTTTAAAACCTAAGCTCTGATACCACAAGATGTTGAGCCCCGTTTTCGAGGCCCAACTATCGATCCAGAGTCAAAAAGCGTAAGCGGGTTTCCTTGTAAGGTTATTCCAATAAACCCTCACTTCATTTCCATCAATCTTTTTCAATTCAACACAAAAGGATATCAAATTTGTGGAAAGATAGAAAAACATGTCAAGAATCTATCACTTCAAGAATCACTTAATTTGGAGGTCGGACGAAGAAGTTATGGCCAAAAGATTCCAACATGCTTATGCCCTTACTCAAATTGTACATGCCTCGGCGCAATTGCCATAACTTTTTCTACAGAAGTTGGATTGATGTCGTTCTTGGATGGTTTGAAAGAAGAATTCTAGATCTACAAATTTTTGAAGACTCTAAAGTGAAATTCTATCATTTAGATAAAGCACGGACCGTCTGAATTTTACGCGGTCAAACCATGTGACTTTCGGGTCTAGCAGTTCTTCAACATCAGAAATTACATGGTCTGTGTGATTTTACAAGGGCAGACCGTGTAACCTTTGGGTGAAACAAAAATTTTCACCCACCAAGACCCCTTCAATGGATCGTAAATCCATTCTAGCATCCCTTTTCCTCATAATCTCCTCCAATTCCACCCTTCTAGTGCAAAACCACTTCATATCCATTTAACTACTTAACTACTAAATACATATCATTATTTCTTAAATCTCATCTCCAATAATTCATCACGTACAAGCTTTCCCACTCCAACATGCTATTCTAACACTAGCAATAATTGGAAATCTCAACGAAAGGATAAGCACATCCTTCAAACTCAAACTTTAAAATAACATAGTCATACAAAAAAGAGATTTCTTAAGTGCCCATTCTCATTTCTAAACACAATGAATGTTTGAACAAGCTTTATTTACATATCAATATAAACATCACAAACTTAAAACAAATACAAATGGATGCTCAATGTTTGGCATGCTTAATACGTTATACAAAAGTGTTCGAACTAGCTTAGTATAAAAGCAACTATCTCGAGGTGTCCAATTGCCTTGCAAGGATCGCTAATCTTCTCATTCTGCACCTGAGGAGGGAAAAATGATGAGTTGAGCTACACAGCTCAGTGGCTAATATATTTATAACCATTGGCGATGAGCCAAATAATCAAACATATATGCGAATATTCATATAAGCATACTCATCTTATCTTAATCTAGCATTGTATGTTCCTACAATGACAATTCTAATTCATAACTCATAATTCAACACATCATCATATAAACATATTAGATGACATTTTGCATCAAAGCATAATACTCAACTTCATCATATCTTAACACATCAAAATGCAAATGCACACACAATTAGCTCGAGTGTTCCGTGGAGCAAAACAGAGAAATCGAAGTTTACTCTTTGAATGAAATGAGTCCACTTTTTGGATCTCATGGGCCACAAGCGGGCAGTCGGGAGAAGGCTTTATATCGACATGCATGTGACTACGAAACTATTCCTTTCTCGACCAAACACAATCAAATCTCATGCTTAATTCAATCATTCACAATCTCATATTCTCATGCTTTTTCTTTACACAAAATGTCATGACACAATTCAATGGCATAACATGATCATACTCACAAGTTAACCATATCAAAATATCATACATCTTTTAATGCATAACATAACATAAAACACATCATAACAATTCACAATTTATCAATTCAAGCATATACATACACATATATGCACACACAAGGCATTTTTCCCATTACACAATAACTATAAATAAATTACCCACCTTATAACTCTTGAAAATCCAAACTTAATTTGTGCCTTTCCTCTTGCTCTTGGGTAGGTTGTTCTTGATTCCATTCAATTCCAATTCCATAAAAATCCTTAAAACTTCAAAATCACAACAAATGAAATCAACATAAATCTAGCTCAAACCTAACCTACCCATAGTCCATCTAGGTTAGAAACCCCAAAACCTAGCTTAGAAACCTAAAATCAAATGGGTTTCCTTAAACCATCTTCTTTCTCCATTCATTCCTAACACAAAAACTCAATTTTCTCTTTCTAACTCCTTCTCTAGCAAAGCAAGAAGAAAATGAACCTTACCTTGAACAAATCTTCTTCTTTCCTTCTTCCTTTGCACTCTCTCACGAACTCTCTCTCTTTTCCTCTTCTTTCACGTTTTTCTTCTCTCTTTGGCTTCTCACGAAACTTCTCTCTTCTCTACATGTTTTTCCCCTTCTTCTTCTTATTTCAAGACCACAATTTAATTGTCTTTCCCCATTTTCCCCCTCATTTAAGTAGTCTTTCCATATTTACCGTTGTTATGTCTTTATAACTAACATCTTATACTTTTAACTCCTTGACTAATGATCATGGAAAAATTGAAGGAATTTGATAATACTTCCTTCAAGAAAAATATTCCTCATTGTCTTAATTTTCTAATTACACCAAAATTATTCAATTTGGTTTAGAAATCTAAAAATTATAAACCAAACATTTCTGAGCTATTCTTATACTGAAACAATATTCTGAGCTCAATTTCCATCCAAAAATTGAAATTCTTTGCGACTGAATTAGAACTCGATTTTATTAGATAATTTGTAGCCATATTTCTCTAGTTTAATCTAAATCAAGAATCACCTAATTTGGATAACTAGGAAAAAAGTTATGGCTAAAAAATTGAAGCATACTCAATGAACATGTTTCAACTACATTTTTTAGCTTTTAACATCCAACATTTCACATATAAGAGTTCTAACTTCCAAGAAAAGTTGGGGTCCAATGTAACATCCCATCACCGATGGGAAGGGTAGAATAGTCATTTGGAACGGGTTATAAGTGTTTAAAATTGTATTGGCATATTCATGCATATACTTACATGTAAATAGTGAATTTTGCACATAAAAATGACTGTACATGCATTCATAACATTTCCCGGTATATTTGATCATAAATGTGATTATTATGAAAAATGTGAATTTTGTGTTTGGAAAATTGATTGGAGAGGGTCTTTGTGAGTTTTGAATTTTTGGAGAATTTTAAAATTTTTTTTGAAATTTTCGGGATACTTTTCCGTACTAGGAAAAATGTCAAGTGGCAGACTGATTGTTACCGGTAGTAGAAATTACTGTCCAATGGCACTGGAAATTTAAATAAATGATTTTAAATATTTTTTTTTAATTTGAGCCATTGGAAATTTGGGGATAAATTGGTGTAGAACTTGAAATTTGTTGGAAAGAGCTTAAGATTGTGACATGTGGCAAGTGACACTTGTCACTTGCCTAACATGCCACCATGTTAGTAATTGTTTAATAAAACCACCTTTTGGTTTAGGCTTTCTCGATGCTTCTTCTTTGAAAAGGAGTTTTGGTGATTTAAGTTAGAATCCTCCATCAATTCTCGTAGCTCCCTTCTTCCTTGCTTCTTCTTGCAAGTTTGACCATCTTTTACACACTTTATCACCTTGGTTTTCTCTTCTTTTGTTCACTAAAAATCCAAACCTAAGCCTTTCTCCCTCAAGATGATGATGTCGTGTGTGGTGAGTGGAAGTTAGAGAGTTGGTGAAAAGTTTGAAGAGTTGAAGATTTGGAAGTTTAATAGGTAAGAAACATGTTTTATCTTATGGTTTTGTAGCTAATTGAATTAGTTGTGATGTTTGTACACTAAATTGTATGAGAATTGTGTTGGTGTATATGGGTATGTAATTTGTTTGTTAAATTGATGGTTGATTGATGATTGATGAGGTAAGATTGAATGAATGTAAGTAGAGATGTTTTAGATGTTTTGGAAGTAAATTAATGTTGTAGATGAGTGTAGAAAAGGATGGATGAATTGAGTATAGGTTGCTGCCTTTTTGTGCATAATTGTTCAAGTGGAGGTCTTGATTCAATTGTGGGTGATATATTGAAGAAATTGAGTACTTATTGGTGTAGAATTGGTATGAAAGTGATAGAAGGTGAGTTAGGATGATATCTGGAAAATTTGACTTGTGCATGTTTCAATGATTTTGCCATAACTTTTTATACGGTTATGTACTTGAGATGAGGTTTGACTTGAATTAAATTAGAGTTATTTGGCTATAATTCTTGTGAAGGAAGTGATTTTTAATTTTGGCTTGAAGAGTTCCAAATTTGGACTAGAATGTGAGAAAGGGTGTAGGGATGAACAGTACCCGAAAACTGCATTTATCTGAAACTTTGGAATTTTTCTGGGCTGATTTAGGCAGATTTTGCTAAAAGGGTCTTCATGAAAGTTGTAGCTTTTCTTGTTAACTTTCTATCGCTACTAAGTATGACATTTTCGATATTGAGGTTGAAAGTTATAATCTGTTGACTTTTTGATGTTAATGTGCATTGTGCTTGAAAATGTCTCTAAGAGTAGGATTTGTGGATACCGTGCTTTGAGGATAATTCTGGACTGTTTTGGTTTAAATGGGTTCATGTAGCCTTATTGAAAGTTATAGAATGTGTTCTGATATTTCCATTGATATAGAGCATGGAATTTTTGGACAATGGGATAAGAAGTTATGATTTTGAGAAGTTGTGTTACTGTTGATATGGTTTAGGTAATGCTTAAGAAGGCAGCCACAATCATGTGGAAATTGGTTTTTGAGTCCTCCATGAAAATTGTATACCTTTCTTTGATCTTTCCATTGATACCAAGTTTGCCAAAATTAGAGTTCAGGACCAAAAGATATGACTGTTTGAAATTGGTTGTTTGGAGTAGACGAGGAGGCCTTTTGTGAGTTTTTATTATTATTTCTTTTTCGATCCGACCCTTTGCCTTCTTTTGCTTATAACTTGGTCATCCGACCTCCGATTGACTTGATTTTTAAGGCGTCGTATTTGTAAGACAATTATCTACCTCTCCATATGAATTGTAAATTTTGGAGATTACATTGAAAATAATGGATTAAATCAAAGTGAGAGGACTGAGTGATTATTTTTCTGGTCAGTGTTTTAGCAATAATTGAACTTATAGAAATCCAAATTGAGTCATTTTGGTTTCAATGGATTTCTAAAAATTAGGGGAATATTTTGTGATGAGATTTATGGAATGATACGGGGATTGTCATGAGCATGCATTTTACATATTTCAATTCCTGCATGTGTAGTATTACACATTTCTGATTGTACAATTTGTAATCTATATGTATTTTAATTGTTATAGAGGCGCATTTGGAACGTCAACCCACAGATGTTGCCGAGACTTCCAGGCACTAGCTTCGGAAGCTATTGGTGAGTAACCTAGACGGTTTCTCTCAATTATTAATTGCCTATATTTCTGTGGTGGATAATGGTGGGTTATGGTTTGCTTGTGATTGTGGATTCCGAACAGAAGGTCCGATGACTGTGTACTGGGAAGTTGTGTTATAGAAGTGCTACTTGTATGTGAATTTAAGACCTACGTGCCTATGATGTAATTAATTATGACATATGTGCTGATTGTGACATATGTGATGGATTATGATATGCTGATTGATTGTGGCATATGCATTTCATTCATGAATGCATAATCAGATAATGACAGTTGTGACTGGAATAGCCACCGATTAGAGCTTAAAGCTCAACGATTGTATTTGAGCCTCGAGCTCAATAGTGATTTAGAGCCTTAGGCTCAATGCTTAATGTGCCCTATATGGGAGAGTTCAGGCGCTCGGTCACAACACCATAATAATTGGAAAAGTGTCACATGAACATTTCATATGCATTTGATTAAATATGCTTGATTGAGTGAAAGACAAAATGCCTTATACTTATGTGAAATAAAGTGTTACTTATGATCGATGTAAAGTTATGAAATAATTGTGATATGCTTGATTGTGGTATGAATTGAGCGAACCATCGATGATAGTTACCTCATTGAGTTCGCAAAACTCACCCAAAATTTGCAATCATTTTTCGGGCTTTCAGGACCGAGAGTAGACTCCTAGTTTCAGAGAGACTTTTCTAGCCGTGCAGATTGTTTTGGCGAGAGAAGTCATGGCTTACAGGTTGGTCAGCTGGGACTTTTGGGATGATCTAGATAGATCTGATGTTTTTCCTCTTTCATGTAGCTTTTTGTACTAGGTTTTTGGACTGATGTATAGACAGTAAAGGATAACAAGTGTATAAACTTCTGATTTTGAGGAAATGAAATGAGAAAAAATTTGGTTTAAAAAATATTGTGATTTTTATATTGATATTTTATTATGATGCCATGTGAAGTATTTGTAGTGATTGATCGTAGCTCACCCTTATCGTAGAATATGTACCGGGATGACCTGCGGGCGTTCCGGTGTATACCCTGTAATAAAGGGTGGCTACAACTACAAACAAAAAGGCAATCAAAGAAGAGCCTTAGTGGTCAATATCGATAAAAAAAATTACACTAGAACTACAATGTAAGATTATCAACAGGTTGGTATATTGCTACTTAAAGATGGTGTTTGTCTAGTCAAAGATGGTGTGTGCTTTATTCAATGACACCGTTAACTAGATAAAGAACAATATATTCAAAGAATACCTAACCCTTGAAACCTTATTCAATATTAGCTCAAATAATTCCTTAACATTTTTGTTTTCCAAGAGAAATTTCAAAAACTCTATTATACATCAAGACACATTCCCTTAGATATTTTTAGTAAGCTCATCTGTGAATAAAAAGAGAATCAAAGAAGAGCCTTATTGTAGGCTAATATCGATTAAAAATACACCTAAACTACAATGAAAGATTATCAATGATTTTAAAAATGGATCAGATCGGCCAATTAGACCAAAAAAAGTATGAATCAGCCTGATTTTCTGTCCAATTTGTGTTTATAACCTATGTGAGAAAAAATTGGTTACTTAAGTAATAAACCAGCCAGTTTCTGTAAGAAAAA
>JANIHZ010000209.1:13919776-13930683 GCA_027478365.1 Erythroxylum rufum | reverse complement strand
GGGGGGTTCGGGTGGTTTAAAGCGTAACCAAAACGATGTCGCTTTGGTTTTATTTTAAACATTTATAACTTAACGTAAGCAACGTCATTTGGATTTAAACCAAACGACTTTTTGTTAAGTTATAAACGTTATACCAGCAATCAGAAAACTAACCGACATCGTTTTGGTTATGTTTTATACGTTTACAAAAATAGCGAAAACGACGTGGTTTCGTTTAAATCCAAATGACGTCGTTTTGTTCAACAAGCGAAGGGGTTCTTAAGTTAACTAAAATGACGTTGTTTCGGGATAACCAACTTATTATAGAGAAAGTACAACTTATTCCATTATAATACACAAAAAAAGAGAAAGTACTCTTTCTAAGATAGTAAGAAAATTATTCAATTCATTTTTCTTCGTATGTAATTGAACAAAATGAAGCCTAATACTCTTAGTAACAAAATTATAGAATGCACATGAATGGTTCACCTTTTATATATAAAAAGTACCCATAGAAAATTATACATAAACAATGCAACACTGCCAACAACATGTTGGGACAATATGGATAAAATTTGTCAAGTAAATATTCCTCCGTAACATAAAACGGAGAAGGGGCTACTGTGTCTCTTTAGACTTCACCTAGAAAAGAGAAGTAAAAATCAATTAAAAAAAGAACTAACGTATACTTGAACTTAGATAGATGAAGCAAAGACCAAAAGAAGAAACAATGCTAACATAAACAAAATGAAGAGATGATGAAATGATTCCATTGAGTGTGCTTCGACTGAAACAAATAGAGGAGACAAAGTGATGAGAAATAGAACCTACACAACTAGACAACAATTTTTGGAACAAAAGCTATAGCAATAGGGATTAAAGCACATCAAAGCGATTAGGGAAGGGAACACATTGAGAATCATGATGAGCAATTACAAATCTACAGAATTAGATGATCACATTTAGGAAATTTCCTAAGCATTGTCATTTAGATAAGAGGCAATGAGGAATTACAAAGTAAAGAAACTAGACAACAACATATGGAGATTTCCTAAACATTATTGTTTGAAAAAGAGCTTGGAGGGACTATATTTATGGGCCTCTCTTACCTGTTGGGATGTATAATTGGTAAGGGGCCCATAAATAAATAATAATAAAACCAAACTGAAATTTTCTAACAAACGCTTGATGGAGTTGTTAAGTTTGAGTTAAAATTGAATGTTTTCAAAATTTTATGGTATATTATGAATATTTTGAAATATTTGAGTTCAAATTAAATTTTGTTAAAAATGTTAGGGTTCAAATTAACCCCTTTTCCTTATTATAATTAAGAAAATAATATAGATTCCTATATAATTCTATCAATGTCTATTTTTGATCAACTAAATTCAAAGTTAGTATTTTGTTTTTGGCTAATCTGATCATAAAATAAACATAAATCCTAAGACTTTAAATAATCAACCAAAATGATAAAGAAGCATATGTCGGTTACTTCAAATATTTACATCTTACAAAGAAAAGGGCCTTTTGAAAATAAAGTAGATAATTTTTATTTTGTTAAGCAATTTATTTGATTGAAACCAACAAGAGTTAATCAAATTAGGTTTCAATAATATTTCTAAAAATAAAAATTATCAACAAAATCATCTGGCTAATTAAAGCCTTATAGAACAATTATTCCACTTTATGTTTACCAACGAAACAATAATTATACGTTACTATGGTATCCATTAGACGTTTTTTTTTTTTTTGAAACCTAAATGTGGAGAAAACATAATGTTATGGTTTCTCTCTTGCCTTGTGGAGGTTAGACATGAAATTAGGAACTTCATTTGGTTGTTCAAGAACTTGATAGAGACTCTATGTAAAAGACCGAGAATCACTAGTGGCACAACTGTTGGTCATTAAAGGGTAGGAGTGGTGACTTCAGGTGGCCGGCACAAGATTAAAGGCAGCGGCGTAGAAGAAGAAATTGAAATCATCATTATTTATCACTGATGAACTCATTAGTAATGGTTCATGGCTAAGAAAGTATTTAGCTCTTGAAATAATATATTCCAAAGAGTTTGTTTAGATCCTAGATTAGGAATAATCCAATTTGAAATAAGTCCACAATCAGAATTTATTAATTTTAATTTTGAAAACCCAAAATCAAATTAAATTTTAAAATACTCCTAAATTATAAATCAATTAAAATTTTATCGCAATTATTTTCTTAGCTATATTAAAATTAAAATTAATATATTATAAATCTGATCAGTTTAATAATAAACTTACTACAAGTAAGTTGATAACTAGAATTTTATAAGTTAATGTTTATGGGCATAAGTTCATTAGTTGTGTTAGCTAAATAATTTATTTATTTGATATGTTATTTTTGGGTTTATGAGTTTTAATTAAATATCATTTTTGGAAAAAAAATAATTTTAAGGAAAAGGCCTCGTATAATGAGAATACTTAGACTTTTAAACAATGTTGTACAATTAAGATGTGTCATCTTCATGTTAAAGTAGTTGCTCCAAATGTAATTATTGCATAGAGAGGATCTAACATAACATGTAATTTTGTTAATAACGTAATTAAAGAATTATATTTTGAAGGTTATTTGGCCTCCACAAATGTTAAAATAAATTACTCTTAAAACTGTCACAACTAGAAGGTGAACTATTGAAGATGTTATAAGATTGGGAATCATCTAACATGAAATCGTATGGATGATTGGTGATTTTTTTTTTTGTTGAGAAAATAGAAGAAGGGAATTAATCATAAATATATTCCCTATGGGCTTTCCTATCAAGATAATTAGACTTATTGTATATCATACTTTGAAGGCTCTAGCTACCACTTATATTAATCAATTATATTCCACGTGGGGTTCATTATATTTAGCTCATGTATTATAAATTTGACTTGTCTGGATATTATTTAGGCTATAAGTTACTATATATAACAAGTGTTACTATTTTTTTTCAGCTAAGTATACATATAATTATATCGATATTCTGTATGTTACTCGAATTATAAGCTAACTATTTGGTCATCTATGTTATGTTCATCTAATATATATTCAAAATCATTATTTTTCTCATCCTATTGTTTGTGTTACATATATTGCAAATAAATTTTAGTATTGTGATTGGTATTCAATTGTTATATAAAAGATTATTGAAAACTCTATGATCTTTCAATTTCATAAGCAATTGAAAACTCATTATTCATCATGTCAATAATAATAAAAATATATATATTTGCATGATAAGAAATTAATGTACATACTTGTAATTTTCCTTTTCGACTTAAGAAATTAGTGTTTCAAATATGACTATTACATTAAATTATACTATTATTGAATTCAACAAAGGTAAATTTTTGATAACGATAATTATAAATTTTAGAATATGAAAATTCAATATATGTTAGAAGAATTAAAGGCTTTATAACCATTAAACATAGCCATATATGTTCTTAATGAAGGCAATTCTACCCAATGTAAAAGAAATCATAATTCATATGAGATATAAAAAAGAATAACTTCTTGGATCTACATTGTTGAATAGTATAGATAATAACATTATACGTGAGTTTAGAAAGTAGAAGACTGTTAAGGACATGTTATCCATTTTGGTTGCTTAATTTAGAGGCTTAATGACTAATTTAAGTTCACTGACTATCAAGTTTGACACATATAAGAATTAATCTAACAACAATACAAAACAATTTAAGGCATTTATCAACTATGATAAGTGAGCTAAGAGATGTTGTTAATGAGTTATATGATTAACAATTAGTGGAAGTAGGCATTTATTCTTTACCTCAAAGTTGGGAGCAACTAAAATAAATCTAACTCATAATGATAACATAAAGAGGATGGACAATGGTACAAGACATATTTTATTAAAAGAAAAGCATACTTCATTCTTTTAAGATGACCTTTAAGGTATATATAGTTGGTTTTAATTCATACGGAGCTATGAATAGGAAGCATAAACATCCTAATAGGCTTAAGTGGAAAAAATGTAAGAAAAATAGCCGCAATATTTAAAACTCTAAGAAGTTTAAGTGGAACCACTATAGGAAAGGAAAACATCTTTTCAACAAAAAAAAAAAGAGAGAAGAGTGAAATGATACAATTGAGGAAATAAGAGTTATAATGCTCATACTTATAATGAGCCTAAAAATTTGTAAACTTTTAGTACAAATATTTATTTTGTGTATGTTTCTTATTATAGTTTTCTAATTAAATCTCATCTTTTATTAATTTTAAACTCGAGAGTAATAAATTATGTAATAAAGGATATGGGTGCCTTCATATAATTCTTTAAAACCTTACATAATACATGTTAGATCTATGTAAGTGACAATTCAAAAGTTAATGTACAAGGGATTGACATATATAAGTTAGGCAACCTTTATTTATACATGAAGTATTGTTTGCTCTAAAGATTCAATGAAATCTTATTTATGTGTTGATATTAATTAAATTTAGATTTAATGTAAATTTTTACAGTTTTAGATTGATTTCTATCTTGGAACCATTTGTTATGGTAATGAATTCATGTTGGATGTTTTTTTTATTATATTAGCTGTTATTTACTAAAGCAATAATATAAATTATTCATTATTTACATTATCTAATAATTTCAATCATGATGCAAATTTATGGCATGCAAGGTTACGTCACATTGGTAAAAACCAAATAAATTGATTAGCTAAAGAAGTTGGTAATTTAAATAAAGTATATATGTCTGTTTATAAGCATTTTATAGCTTGTCAAATGGAAAGAAAGTCATTTGGAAAGGAAACAAGAGCTTTTAATCCATTATAATTAATTCATTAAAAAAATTAGTCCAATGAATGTGAGGTTAAAATGTGGGGTTCTATATTTCATCACTTTTATAGATAACTATATTTAATATGTTTATGTCTATTTAATTTCTCATAAATTATAAGCATTAAATTGCTTCCTAAAATATACGAATTTGTTGGAGAACCAATTAGACAAGAAAATAAAAGCTTTAAGAATTGATTAAGAATAAGAATACTTGCATGATAAATTTAAGATATCATTTGATGAAAAATGAATAGAAAGATAATTGAGTATTCCTCGAGTCCCACAAATATGGGATTATTGAAAAATGAAATAAAATGCTTATAGAAATAGTTAGGTATATTATATAAGCAAATTTACCTATCACCTATTAGTATGATGCTTTGCTCATAGTCACTTATATACTTAATCACGTGTCCACAAATATGGCACTATATATAAGTTATGGACAAGTAGAAAACTTGAAATGACAAGCCTAAAATCATAATTTGTGATCTCTCTTACAAATATAGGAAACTAGGCTCGATAAGGAAGAAAAATATCTTTATTACATATTTTGAACAATCAAAAGGAAGTATGTTTGTAAGTGAACAAGTTAGTGAAGGAGTAACTAAATTTGAATCATAAGATGTCACATTATTAAAAGTGAACTTTTAAAGCAGGATGAAATAGAAAAAGACATACTTTTATATAAAACTCATAAAAGTGGTTTTGTTACACAAAATCAAGAAGAGGACTCAATCTTGAGTGAAAGCAATCTAGATGATGAATAATTAACTCAAGACTAATTCATATTACAACTCAATAAGAGTTTACCTACTGTACCTAATCTAAGTAGGAGTTATTGAGACATTGATGAATATATTTCTCATGAATCTTGTTTATATGAAGTAATCATAGAATAATTTCCTAATATTATTTTGAAATAAAATGGAAATTTTTATGATTAACCTATAAGAAAGAGGTAAGTAAAACAATTTAAATGATACTTTTAATGGTCATGTTAAAGAAAAATGAATGAAAGCAATGAAGAAGAAAATGAAGATATATACAACAAGAGGGAATTGATTATGAAGAGACATTTTCACTATTTGTGAAGTTTGCTTTGATCCGATCAATCTCAAGTATAATAACCAACTCAGATCTTGAATTACATCAAATAGATGTTTAAAAAAATATTTTTCTTGATAGAGAATTAGAAAAAGAAATCTATATAGTACAACTTGTAAGTTTCATTAAGACATACTAAGAACATAAAAGTGTTTTGATTTTAGAAAACAATTTTTGGCCTTAAGTAGTCCTCAAGACAGTGGTAAATTCATTTTCATAATGTAAATATTTTATATGATTTTCATATGATCAATGAAGACCATTTTGTGTATTAAAAGCTTTATAGATAATTTGTGATCGTATCTTTTTATGTAGATGATATTTTGAATTACTATAGTGATTATGAGCTTGTTATTCAAATAAAAATTTGGTTTTCATCCAAATTAGAAATGAAACAGATAGGTAAAGCTATATACATACTTGGAGGAAAGATTTCAAGAGATCATTCAAAGCGATATATTTGGAAAATTCTTAAATAATTATATATGCAAGATTACAATCCAATTAATAATCTTATTACTAAAGACAAAGGTCTTAATAAATATTTAGTCCAATAACACCAGTAGAAAAAATAACAAATGATTAAGTCCCATATTCTAGTACATTTAGAAGTCTTATATATGTAATGACAATACCAGATATTAGTTACATTGTTGGAATAGAAAGGAGATATCAGTCAAAATCAAACACATTAGAAAGCGATACAAAAAGTGTTGAAGTATTTAAAAGGTATTATTGATTATTCATTGTATTATGTATACAAGGTTATACAAATATAGATTCAAGAAGAGATTTATGTAAGAGAGATATACCTCTAGATTTGTTTTCTTACTTGATAATGATGAAATATCATGCAAAAATAAGAAACAATCATATGCTGCTTTCACTAATGGAAGTCAAATTTATGGCATTTTTAGTTCTAATATAAAAAGTTGTTTGCTTTAGAAATTTCAACAGTTCATTTGGGAGTTACTAAAACTAAATTGATTTGTTATTAATTAATTATAATAATCAAGCAACAATCATTCATTTGAAAGATCCCAAATTTTATAATAAAACTAAATAGTAGATATCAAGTACAATTATGTGAAAGATATAAATGCACAAAGTGAAGTGAATACGAAATACATAACTAAACGTGATATGGTGGCATTTCTAATGACAAAGCCAATTTCAAGAGATACGTACATTGAGCTTCTAAAAAGTCATCAGGATTATATAGTTATTGATATACTATTAATAAATGTTTCTAAATGTATGTTCATATATTGTTTGTCATGCCTCATTGCACAATACAGATTAACATTAAATATTGTACATGATAAGTATTATGTAACACTTGATTTTAAACTATGTTTCCTACTAGTGATATATTTGAATGTGAATCAAAGAATATGTTAAACAAGTAAGAGATTGGCCTTCTTATACACGTAATCGTCTATAATATTTATAGTAAATGAAGATGAGACGAGTTTAAAGTTTATTAGCTATGTAATTAATAATTACAAGAAATTTAAAACATATATGTCGCCTTAAATAATAAAAGCAAAATAAATTTGGTTTAGAGTGATTAAATGACTGTTATGTCTGTCTTAAGCTGTCATAAGTAAGTTTTGAAAAGATAAATTTTAAAGTAGATTAGTGAAAGGTTAAACATTAAGTATACTTAAACCAACATTTATATGGTATTTTATGAATTAAGAGACGTTCACTATAAATGAACGAAAGTTAATACGGTAACATATGACTATGTAAAATCGATTATGTAAAATCAACCACAAAAGAAAAAATATAATTCATAATATATCAACTTATATTATGTAAGACCTTAGAGGTTAAATGGGCCTTGTAGTATACTCTTATGACTATTGTATAATTCTTAATAATTAAATTTAAAGTTTGACGCTTTATAGTATTAATAAAAGATCATTAGTGATGTGATCTTATAAGATAATTCTAGAAAAGCAAATTAAACGCAATTCGATGGAATCTTAAATATAGCAAGGTCATCTTGATGGTGACCAACATCAATTTTATAGTCAAAGACAACCATTGTTTTATAGTGAAAGAATTAAAATAGTTATGAATCAAAAAAATAATTAACATCAAAGAAGAATAAGGATGTGAGATATTACCCAAGGTGTAATATATATAATCTACTTAATAATCGATTCATTAGTCAAGCTGTTATATACTCCTAACATATACGTGGTAATAAGATATAATTAAGTGTTGGTCACACGAATTATTGGATAAATATAAGTATTGTAAAATTTTAATTAACTAATCTCATCATATGTGAACGGAAATTGATAAATAGTAACACCCATAATGATATGAATAATAAGTTAAACATTATGGTAATTGTTTAAATGCCAAGACAACTATATTAATTTAAAAAATTATAATGTATTTATACGATTTACAAAAAAAAAAAAAAGAGAGAGAGAAGATCAAAGCAAAAAGTCATTAGATAAAACAAAATTCATCAGTCAATTTATTTTTATGAATAATGCAAATATGATGAAATGAAACACTGAAAAGACCTTTACGCCTAAAAACCATATTTGGCATTTAAAAGCAATTAGATAAGCGATTACAAACTTGCATTACTCTCATGTTTGATTCCTTAATCAGAATCTAAAACATGTGATGCATGTTTTAAATAGTTCATCACAAATTACGGTCTTGCTTTATTAACCTATGGAGGAAATGAATTTAGTTTCTCACTTGGTCTGGGCATGGGAGATGTTCTTGATGAAAGAATCTACGCTTGTGTCAGATGACCCTCCTTTGGCAATTGCTGCTTGACAAATGCTTCTAAGTTCCTTCGCTCTGTTCCTCATTTCCTTAACCTCTATGCTCTCAGCGTCCATAAACCTTTGCACTAATCTTGCAATCTCTTCTCGAGTAATCAAAGCTTCACGTTTAGCTTCTCTCCATAGTCTCCATCCGATTTTCCAATCTTCCTCCACCGTTTTGCCGGTGGGAACTTGATCAAAAATTATAGGTGAAGCAAGTATTGGAACTCCAGCAAAAACAGCTTCCAAAGTAGAATTCCAGCCGCAATGGCTCCAAAACCCTCCAACAGAAGGATGGCACAACACTCTCAGTTGGTCACACCATGGCACTACTAGACCTTTGTCACTACACCAATCTTTAAACCATTTTGTTTCGCCACGTGAAACCCACAAGAACTTGACAGCGCTGTTCTGCAACCCTGCGACAATTTCTTCTAGTTGGGCACTTGAAACTGACAGGAAACTCCCCATTGATGACACATAGATCACGGAACCTTCAGGTTGAGAGTTCAGCCATTTTATGTAGTCAGGGACATCCATATGATCATCCATAGGAGCGTGCTGTTGGAGTTCAAGGTAAGGTATGGCAGGGCCCACATGGTAAATAGGGAAAGGGAAGTTCGGTCGTAAAGCGTCGATAACTTGCGATTCAAGCTCGTAAACGGAATTGAAGATAAGATATTGAACTCTCGGCACCATTAGAACTGATTCAAGAGGTCGATGCATAACTTGTCTAACGATTCCATCGAAAACTGAGGGAAGGTCCGCTAGACGTGTTGAAGGCAGTCCAGGGATGTAGTCGACAATCTCTTGCCCTCTCTCTGGACCGAATTACATCGGAAAAAGAGTAAACAAAGATTAAAATCACGTGGTTGCATAGAACTCAGAACCGAACCACCAAGTGAAAGTGCCGGTCACATGGGAATAAAACCTTGTGGTTCAGGAATTGAAATGATAGAGAATTATGAATTGTTTATTCCGTACCAGATAAGTCGGCAGGGAAATGACCATTTTGCTGAAGTAGATGAAAATGGTGGAAAAATGAAAACGCTGTCGTGGGCATAGGCCAAAATGAAGCAACCGGAATATTCCTCCGATTACCGACTCTGGCCATCCAAACCAAATGAGTATCTGCTAAAATGGCATTAATTGGCAACTCAAGCCCATCAAGGAGATGCTCGAAGGGAGCTTCCACTTTGGTGGAAACAGCTTCAAGGAAACCTGGAAAATCTTTGCCTCGAACAAGCTCGGATGGTATGATATTGGGGATAGTGGAAAACCTGAGATTGGAAGGTTTAACTACGCTTGAGTCACCATTAATGAAGCTGTACCACTCTTCAGTGACAACAAAGGTGATAAGAAGATGAGGATTCTTTGAGCAAAGAATCTTGCAGAGGTTCATCAGGCCGTTTACATGGCCTCTACCAGGGTAAGGCGCAGCCACCACGTGGCAGGTATTCTGGTGTTCCATTTTCATGGAATCCATGTCTGGGTTGTTAAGAGCAGAAGATGAAGTGAAGTACTAGAAGATTTTAATGGGAGACAAGCTGAAGCGAAGTCGGTTGTTATCGCTGAAGTACAGTTATAAATGCTGAATTCAATAGCAAAATGAAACTTTGAAAGGGACTTTTTGTTCTGCTATGCAAATTGTTTGGACCAAATGATGTCAATTCAATTGGGCTCCTTAAGCGTCCTCCAGGGCTTGAAATTGGCTGCATAAGTCAGTAATTTAGATAGCGTCTCTTGACAGGAACTGGGAATGCAGATCAGAGTCCAGAACACCACTGGTCAACACTAGTACCTATCGATCTGAGGAGATGAATTGATCTGGGTAACGTGTAATTGATAGACTATCTATTAGTAGTAATAATAGTGGACAAAATTAAGTGCACACTAGCTTATTGGACTCAACTTATTTCAAATGTTAAAAGTTTTGAATAATTTTAAATATTTTATTAATTTTTAATTTTAATTTTAATGCTTTAAAGTGATTAAAATAAATTTTAATATTTAAAAAATTTAAAATAAATTATAAATGAACAAACAATTATTTTTATTCCTTATATATCACATCAATATTTACGTGATGCATTATTTATATTTTTAATTGAACTTTTAAATAACATTAATTATGAATTTAAAAGAAATTCAAGTTACATTCATTTAAATATCTTTCTAACTCCTAACAC
>JANIHZ010000209.1:13897097-13910601 GCA_027478365.1 Erythroxylum rufum | reverse complement strand
AAGACTCAACTAACTAAAACAATTTTAAAACAATTAAAGCAAAATAAAGAATAAATAAACGTAAATAAATAAATAAAATTTGGGGCCCACCAATTAAATAATTAAATAATATTAGAAAAAGAAAAACATGAAAATAAAAAAGAAAGAAAATAACAATAAACGTATGCAATAGAAAGAACAGGGGCTACAAGGCTATACTCTTTTCAAGATAAAGATCTTCATACTAAAACCTTCCCAAGTTTTACAAATAACAAATAGATAGAAAATGAAAGTAGTTTACTTTGAGCCGAAACAAATATCCAGATGACAACACTATCAATAAAACAACACAAAGCTTTTCAAACAAACCACACAATAACATCATATAAAAACAACGTAGCATTCAATATCTGATGGCACAATATAGTATACCATTGGTACTATACTATACTCTAGAAATGGTAAGAGTCATTAGTGTTATCAGATTATTGGTCTTCTTACCTAACATAAATAATGGAGACATATAACTTTCGAATGTACAACAACTTGTGGTCCAACGCATACAACAAAAACTAATATACAATTTTCAAAATATAAAAGCAACTCTTACCTTTTTCAGAGTGATCTTTATATGAAAACAGACCCTTAAATTCAATTTTCAGAACATAAGGCCTTTCAAAAAAGAGAATGGAACTGTGATAAAGGTATAAGATACCATATAAGGATACAAGCTGATCAGCCACAAGTTATAAACCCATCAACAAATTCAATTAAGGGGATCAAACTTTATATATCATTGAAAAGGAAGAATGACCTGATTTGCAAATCCCCAAAATAGCACTCACCACACTTTGGAAGAACCTGATGACTAGAAAAAAGCAAGTAGTAAAGACTAACAACTAACAATTGTGTTGAGATATTCCATTTTATAGGTAAAAAAAAGACGTTGGGCAGTTATGAGTAATATAAGAGACAACATACTTCGTTGTTCAACTGCAACAAATCCATTTATATCTCAACTACTATCATATTTCATTTAATGAAACATTTATCTCGAATATACTTTCATTAAATGTTAGATTTTGTTTCACACTAGTTATAAAGAGGAACCGCAGGCATGTTCCGTTAAATCAACAGATAGTTACAACTAGTTATAACAGATATTACAACAGAGTTAATTATTATGGATAACCAATCAGCAATAAGAGAACAATGTAAAAAGAAACAAGCTAATCTATATTATTTAGAACCAAAAAAATAGAACCAAACTTTAGCTAAGTTATACGAAGAGAAATGACACAAATAATTGTACATGCATTCATGACATATTTTGGGTACATACACTGAAGCTTGTTGTTCTTCGAATTATGCAGTGTTCATCGAAAAGCTGCTGAACCTTCATCACCGAAATACTGGTTTTGATTCTTATATCAGTATTATACTTTGCAACACAAATAATTTAGTCCAGCTGTTAGTTTGCTTCTCTCTAATTTTGCTTTTTCAGCCATCACCGAAACCTCACTGCTGAAGATATTTTTCTGAAAAACAAGTTAGTGAAGTTTTAAGTTTCTGGGTTCTGCGAATGTGTTTGATGATGTTTTACGTGTTGGAAATGAATTCATGCATGAGTTATGTAAATAGAGAGATTTCGGATGAGTAGTTTCGGTGTGAAAGATGAGTAATAATATTGTACAGTGCAAGGTGCAGGAAGTGTAATACCGATTGCATGGAGTTTTTGCAGAACGTGTTTGTAGGATTTGGTGAGATCTTAATATAGAAAGGAGTTAAAGGAAGTGAAAGCATAGAGGAAAGTGAAATGAAAAGCATCAGAGGAAAGATAGAAATTTACAGTAGTGAGAGAAAATTGAAAATGGTGAAATACGTATGTGTATCAGTTTTTAGTGGTTGACTATAAACTTGACGTTGAGTTGTGTTATGAATGAGTTGAGATGATATGAAAGTGAAATAAAGTGGTGAATGCAAGTGTACAAGTGTTTGATGAAGGATTAAGGAAAAAATGAAAGAAGCTGTTCGGTTGTAAACATGTTAATGAGAGTATAAATCACTTGTTTTTTTGAATGTGAATAAACTAAAGCGGTGTGGAGCAGAATTTTGCATATGATAGGGATCCAAAGTTTCTCGTATGAATGGAATGAGGGGTTGAATGATGTTATCAGGTACATAAGACCTAGGAGGCAGGATGGTCTCATCATTAGGACCTCGTTTCAGATGGTGTTATATCACTTATGGAGGGAGAGGAATAGACACTTATTTAAGCAAGTGGAACAACACAAGTACAAGCTCGCTGCTAGTATAGTAAACTTGATTAGAGAGGTAATCATCGTGAATGGGAAGCAGGATATCATTAAACAGGAGCTTAGAAGGATCTGGTATATTTAGATGATATAAATGGTTTGGGTGGAATGATTGTAGTAAAATAGTTGTGGTTGTAGTATTTTTGTAATTATCCTTGTAACAGGGTTGTAAATTCTAATTTTCAGATTTGGAAATATAATTTCTTTAATTTTCAAAGAAAAGAAAGAAGCTGTTCGGTGAAGGAAACAGGTCACGAGTCGCGATCATGCTTCAGCACGATGGTCGCAACTTCACAGGTGTATGTGCAACATTGAGATCGTGCAGACGCACAATTGTGACTTTCAACGTTCTTCCAAAGAGAATTTGCTTTTGAACATCCTTTGATATTTTTGTTATAACTTTTTCTCTTGACATACAAATGATTTGATTCTTAAACCAATAAATTCCTAACACATTGTTCTACCTCTCCATAAAAATTTGTAGCCTTATTATTTTTTTCGAAAAAGATTTATTTAATGAAAGTGAGGGAATCTGTTGGAATAGTATGAACTGTAATATTTTACTGAACATACTTTGGTATTTTAATTATATCTTGATTTGTAGAGCTCCGAATGAGATGATTATTGATTATGATTAAACTAGAGACATGAGGCTACAACTTTTCTGAAGAGGCAAAATTGTAATTCTGGTTCTAAGAATCCCAAAATCTATTCTGAAGTTGAGTTAAGAATTCGGTTGTAGCTGTTGTTGCCTTTCTCTGAAATGTTCTTCACCACCGAAAACACTGGTTACCAGACTCTCTTCTTGTTTCACTCAACACCAAAACATCAGCTGTGAAATTTCTATGCATTAGAGTTACTCTTACTGTTGGGAAGTATAGCTGAATCAAGTAAGTGGTTGTTGTTGATGTTTTACGGTGTGAATATATACATGCATGCCTGGGTTTGAGAAGTGTAGTTTCAGTGATAAATAAACTAGATGATAGATTTAAGAATTGGGAATTGTTCAAAAATTGTATGAAATAGATTCTATTTTGAGATATGTGAAAGTTTATGTAAGTTGAAATAGAAATAAATGTACTCTGTTATGGTTTAGAGAATTACGTATATGGTTGTTGTATTGCTCATGCATGAATATGTGAAGTGTTAATAGAAATGAATTCGAATGAGTTTAGAACTAAGAAAAAGTTTAAGGTGAGGCAGTGTTATGGGAAAAACATTAAAATGGAAAGTTTATGATGAAATGAAGTTGTTGATGAAAATGAGGAATGCAGAAAAATGAAAAGTGCAGGAATTGGTGAATATCCGTATATGTTCTGTTTTTAGTGTTAGTGTGTAATCTTGAATTTTGATATGTTGTGGATGATTTTGAACTATAATAGGAGTTAAATGAAGTGAAAGAGTAGATAAAAGTGAAAAGATATGCATAAGATGAAAGTATAAGAATTGGAAAATTACAATAGAGAGAGGAAGTAAAAATAAAGTTTCGAATTTTTGAAGTTTGGAGTGTAAGTTTGAATTTGATTTATTTAGAGATAGTATTGGGTATAGACAAGCATAATAGATGATTTAGAAGTGATTAAGTTGGAAAAGAATTGGAAATCTGGAAAAAATGAAAGAAGAAGAAGATGGAAGCAGATCGCACGATCGTGACTTTGCAGGATTTGGTGCAACTAGCGATCGTGGGAAGGCAAAACTCGCGATTGTGCAGACCCTCGATCGTAACTTTCAATTGATTTTTTGAAGGAATTATTTCTGAACATCCTTTGATATTTTTGTTATAACTTCTTCATCCAATGTCCAAATGACTTGATTCTTGAACCAATAGACTCATAAGACATTGCTCTTCATCTCCACCAAAAATCATAGCCTTTTGAAATGGATTGATTGATGAATTTAAGATGAAATATTGAGGAAAAATCAGGAAAGTTTATTATAGAGATTGGATGTTGCACAGCCGTGAGTTCAGGTCTCACAGCTGTGAGTTTTCGATATGCACAGGTGTGAGTGATGGTTTCACACCCGTGGCTGAATTATTTTGGTATCCACGATTGTGCATGGATGTTGCACAGCCGTGACTCAACTGTTGTAAGGTTAAACAAACCCGAAAGCTTTTGTATATTGAACATCTATCCTTCTTTTGCCTATAACTTCATCTATAGTTATCCAATTGGGATGATTTTTTATTTGGAGTAAACTAGAGCCATAGGGCTATAGATTGTCTGAAGAAATCAAATTTCAATTAAGCCTCTAAGACTTTCAATTTCTGGATGGAAGTTGAGTATAGTGTATTGTTTCAGAATGAGAACAGTCCGTAAATATTTGGAGAATAACTTTCAAAATAACTGAACCAAATTGAATAATTTTAGTTTCATTAGAAACTTAAGACATTGGAGAACAACTTTCTAGAAGGAAGTGTTGCCTGATTTTATCCTTTACCTTTTCAAAATGATTATGCAAAGTTGACTTGAAAGCATAATGTTAGAAAAATCTGAAGAGATCAGTCGTGTTATGAAATTAGCTTCACATTGTTTTGTGGTGGTCCAAATCCTAAGTATAAACTTTATTAATGAGGGCTTTGATATATGAATAAAATGGTGAAAAGAATCTTGATAAGATACCTCATAATTGTCATTGAACATGCATTGTACATATTGTCTACACATAAATGTGCATTAAAAAAAACTTAAACATTTGTGCAAAAGTGTGATATATGTAAATGAGTTTTATATGATATAGAGGAGCATATTGGATGCCAGTTAGACATTGCTGGACTATCCAGGCAATAACACAAATGTTGCTTTATATTCGTTTTGTTATAAGTTTTATCTTATTATAATGTACTTTAAATATAAAGCCTCAATTATTTGTCTAATAACATACTCTAATAATGAAAAATGTTTATCTTTTCAAGTTCTTCTAAAATATGAAATAGTATTATTTGTTAATATTTGATTTACAAATTACAATAATTCATCAATCAAACGGCTATCCATCAGTATTCCATCGTTTAGGAGACGTCTGATCAATGTTGGAGACGGATGAGTAGGAGGGTGGAATGGTCATTGCTAAACAGCTAATTCAGTTGTTTGGTCCAAAACGCTCCAATGCTAGAGCTTTTCACAAAACAGCTAGTTGGGTTTAATCAGTCAACCCAACTAGCTGTTTACCAAACAACAAAACAACTTTTTAATTAAGTCAAACCTCTAAAAATGAATCAACTAGCTGAAAAATAAATTATCAGCTATTTACCAAACGAGGCCTTAATGTCACTTTTAACTATGTTTGGGCTCAACCAAAAATCACTTGCCTATTCTGTTAGTTAAAAACAAGATTAATTCTATGTAATAACTCCAATTGATGGTGGTAATTAGTTTTACCTTTCTTACTAATGTTTTATTATTTTTATTTGTGGAATGTAACACAGAAGTGAGTCAGCAAATTCAAAACATGAATTGGATGGAGTGCTCAACTTTTGGATGACTAAGCTTCGTAGGTTGGTTTGCACTATAATCTATGTCAGCCACAACTCCAGGGGATAAATATTATTAACTCACTCGCTCACTCTTTATTTAATGACTTGGTTTCATATGGGAAAGGGTAGGGAAAACCAAAGGAACTGATACATAATTTACAGACTTTCAGTTGATATTACAATCGCTGGGATTTTCCCTTGAGCCTTCATCAGAAGAGGCATCACCGCCAGAAAATCCAGAACCATATGCCTCCCTTTCATCTTCGTCACTCTCTACATCATCTCTACCATATCTCCTTTCAATGTATGCCAAGGATTGCCGCCTTTGCATGCGAAGAAGGTGCATAATTACGTCTGGACCCAGAGTTAGAAGTGGCTGCGCTTCTCTACCCTGCTTGTTTGACTCAATGATCTGTCCAATATCATGAATGCCAAGCCAGGTTCAAGATGATCACAATTCATACATGCTAAAGATTCCATTAAACACGGTTCAAGTTAGTAGTACCTTTTCTATGTTGAGAGGAAGAGGAGGAGCCTCACTGGCAATGGGGGCCCAAAGCTTTACACTCTTTTCTATTCCACAAGTAGCAAAAATAGGCAAATGTGGATGGGGCTCAAGCTGATTGACTATATCTTGATCCCCTAACATTACGCGAACAAGCTTGGCACCTTGCTTCTTCCATATAAATATATGACCGCAATCAGAGCCACTCATTACATATTCATGATTAGGGCCAAAGAAATTAACTCCTTTAATCGTCTGAGAATTTCTATGGCCTATGTAAACTTGAGGATCTTCCATCTTTTGCAGATCTTCAGGTTGTATGGATACTGGGGACGGACCCATTCCCATGCTCTTCTGAAATACATAAATAAGCTCATCGTTGTAGGTGAGAAGTAGTTCGCTCATGTTAGAATAAGCCAATCCAGTGATATGTACGCTCTCATTCCCCATAAGGTGTCGGGGACAGAATGTATTCACAGGTACATCGGCTTGACATGATGCATTCCATTGGCATTTTCTAATGTCATAGACACGAGCATATTCATCAGAACCTCCTACTGCAAAGTAATTAGGATTTCTTGAGTCAATTTCTATGGCATTCAACTTTATAGTATTTAGATGCGGCTTGCTATCTGCAAGTACAGTGCAATAGAAAAGCTTTGTGGAAGAATCAGTCCGCAGATCAAACTGCAAAAGGAAAACCAAGCTTGATTCCCAGTAAAGCATATGACATAAGAATGTATAAATAAGAACATATAATGCATTTGACCAACATGATGCACAAAACCATCTTCACTGCAGCTATAAAATATGTAAGGACTTCCTGGCTCCACTGCAAGCTTGTAGACACGCCCTAGGTGCTTTCCCAATCTTTTTGTGTATACTGTCCCGTTCTCCGATAACTGGCCAAGCCTAACCTGCAACAACAACAATCAATTGAAATGATGGTGTGAGATTTATTCTATGTTTGAATCTGTTCAAAAAGGCTCTATATAGAGAGTAATGGTTACAAGAAAAACATCAACAGTAGATATATACTTACGTCCTTTAATATCCAAATATTCTGCATAATATTTTGCCTGTATTATGCAATTAATATAGTTCACTATGACGTCAACGTGATTTGTTAACTAGTTATTGAACCAAGTTGGAAGTTGAGCTTTGGTAAAAATATTAGTTGTCTGGTTACAAAATGTTACAGAGACAAGAGAAATGGTTCTTTGTTCGACATGATGACAATTAGAGTGACAATTGCTCTCAATATATTTCATATGCTTATGAAATACATCACTATGAGCAATTTAAATAGTACTTTGACTGTCACAATAGACATTAGTAAGTGATAAGTGTTTAATTCCCATATCTTATAATAGCCAACGTAATCACAAGAGTTCATAAGTGGTGTCAGCAAAGACTTCACATTCAACTTCAATGTCGGAATAAGTTACAACTATTTGTTTCCTACTTCTCCATGAGATAAGAGAATCAAAAAAAAAAAAGTTATAGAAAGTCGATGAGTAGGATCTCCAACCTAATCAACATCAGAGGATGCTAGGAGCTCCAAAGAAGAGAATGGCAATAGTTGTATGCCATGAAATAAAGCAACTTTAACGAAGCATAGAATACGATGCAATTTATAATATCAATTTATAATAATAAGTTATTTGAGAAGCAGCCATTAACTTAACTCACAATGTGAACTATATAAGCTATGTTGGGACAAGTAACTATAAGATATATCAATCTCCCCACTAGTTGTTGATACAATGTAGGAACATCTAGAGGTTTGTCATCTATTAGCATGAGTCTAATGTCACTTTCAATAGGAGTGGAAGCAATTTTACTCACTTATACCTGAATGAGACAAGAGATCAATAGCATACTTTGTTTGAGAGAGATAGTAACCCGAACCATCATTAAGGACTTCTAACCTAAAAAAACACGTTAAATGTCCTAAATCTTTCATTTGAAAGTGTTGGTCAAGGTATTCTTTCAATTATGTAAAACTATCCAGGTCATTGTCAACAATAATCATATCATCTAAATTAAGTAACAAGAGCACATAGACTCTATCTGTGCATTGTGGACTAGAAATAAATCTAAATTATTGAAAAATTGAGTTAAATTTGGTAAACTAAACACGAAGGGCTTGTTTAAGGCCATAAAGAGACTTTTTAAGATGAATGACAGCATCTGAAGAATGATATACCCTCAAGGTGGCCACATATAAACTTCTTCAACAAGGTCACCATTAAGATGCATCTTATCATTTATTTGAAACAATTGTCATTTCTTAATGGCAACCGCCACTATGAGACTACAAACTGAAGTGAGACAAGCTACAGGAGCAAAGGTCTGCTCATAATCAATACCATACTCTTGCGTGAATCCTTTAACAATAGGTCAAGTTTTATAACATTCAATAGTACCATCTGCCCTTAATCTTATAGCCCCATTTATAGCTTACTAAAGTCTTGTCTGGAGGAAGCAAGACTGGATCCCAAGTTTAAGTTTTCTCCAAAATCTACAATTCTTCTTTAATGGCGTACTACCAAAAAGAATTAGCACTAACTTCTCTATAACTTTTAGTTTCATAGAAGGAAGTGATGGTTGAGTTACATAATGATATTAAGATTGAAGAGACTTATAGCATAAGGATTTAAATGATAAGGGAGTTTAGTGGTCCTAGCAGGTTGTGACGATTGGGATGGTTCAATGGAGCTTGAATCCTCTGATGGAGCTGGATCATCAAGTGGAAGAGGTGGTCTTTGTTCTTCAAAACCTGCAACTGGAAGAGACTCAAACAAGACTGGTGAGTTACAGAATCAAGAAATAAGTCAATGGAGGGATCAGTGAAGAAAAATGTGGATGGTGAGACTTGGAAGGAAGACAAGAATGAGAACATTTTATGTTCCCAAAAGGTGGCCTGTCTAGAGATTTGGAAACACCTAAAGATAGGGTACCAACATCTATATTCCTTATATTCAATATCATACTAAAGAAAACAACATAAACTAGTCCAAGGTTCTAATTTGGAGCGTTCATATGACTAAAGAAACACAAAACAAACAAAACCAAAACTCAAAGAATATTGTATTCAAGGTAAGAGCAAAAGGACGTTTATAAGGAGATTGATTACCTACAGCAGTAGAGGAAATACGATTAATAGTATAAACAACAATAAGAGTTGCCTCTCCTCAAAAGCTCTTAGTGCAAGAGGAAGAAATAAGTAAGACCCTTATTGTGTCAAGGATGTAATTGTGTTCCCTCTCAGCTCTGCCTTTTTGTTGGAATGTACTTGGACAAGAATAATGAAACAATACCATGTTGGGATAAGAGGAGTAAAAAATAAATTATCCTTATATTCCATGACATTATTAGTTCAAATAAATCCAGAGATATTGAGAAAAATTATCACCAAAGATTACAAAATATTTGGAACCTCCTATACGAATAAGAGAAGGACCAAAAATATCATAATAAATTAAATCAAAAGAGGTAAATGGCATAAAATTGTTCTTTTAAAAGGTAAACCATGGCGTTTAGTTAATTGACAAGATAAACAATCAACAGACTCTTATTTAACATATCCTAACAATCCACAAGAAATTAGATAATTTAAATGTTGAAAAGCTGCATGATTAAGATGATAATGCCAAGTTCTAGATGTGACAGTAACACTACAACCAAATTGACTCCTATGTAAATCAAATAATGCAAGTTCAAATAACTGTCCCTCCTTATGCCATGTTCTAAGGATTTGCCCCGTCTTTGGATCGTAAACATGACAACCATGACGTGAAAAATGAACATCAAAACCAAGATCCCATAATTGGCCAATAGAAATCAAATCAAGTGACAATTTTAGAAGTAAGAAAGTATTTAGTAATGTAAAAGGTGAGACATGGTACCGACATGGCTAATAGTCATGGGAAAATTATCAACGGTGTGTACAATGGGTGGGTAGGAAATTGAGTGTGTATTTTTGAACATTAAATGTACATAACTGATATGACTTTAACATGCAAAGTAAAGACACCAAGAAGAAGTAGTACCTGGTATGACATATACCAGATTGGAAGGAAAGATGTGCCTGTTTAGAGTATTAATATCAATTTTGATGAAGAAGAGCAGCAGGGTTGCGCTTAGAAGACTCAACAAAATCCTTAATGATTGCAACAATAAAAGAAGAGGGCTTGTGCTGTTGATGATCAGACTTTTGTTTAGGATCCTTTTCGAGAGGCCTGATCAGACATTCAAATATCCAATGGCCAAGTTCCTTGCAATAATTACACCTCCCTGTCTTCGAAGGACGAGAGCTTATAGATCTAATAGATTCTATAGTATCCAATACATTGTCAAAGGAGTGATGAGATTTTAGTGTAGCTAACCTGGTTTCTTCATATATGAGCTCAATAATAATTGTCTCTATTTGACAAAATGGATCTGATGTAAAAGAGATCCTCACATTGGTTCAAATTCAGAATGAAAGGGCATCAAAATTTTCATTACATTCATGCAAGTTGATCCTAAATAGCTTGTAACATTGAAAGAAAATCATATATAAATTGTCCAACTTCCTGTTTTACATGATGCAGTTGCCCTAGTAATCGAAATTGATAAGTAACATCTGATATAGAATACTATTTAGCAAGCATGTCCTAAACCTCTTTTACAATTTCAAAACGACCAAAATTTCACTTGATTGCTGGCTCACATGTGTTGCGGAACCATATGAGAAGTTGATGATTTTTACGATCTCATTCTCCTAATCATTCCTTAAAGTCCTCAGGATTTTCTCCTGGCTTTTTAATGGGTATAACAAAATCACATGTAACATAACGTCATAGCTTGCGACCTTGTAAAAGACTAGACATTTCTTGAGCCCACAATAGATAATTAGTCTCATCAAATAAAATAGTAATAGGTTTACCAATATCTATTTATCCATACTTGTATATATATATATATATAAGTGGATTTAGTGGATATCCAATAAACAAACGAGCATATCCAGAAATTGGCATGTACAGGGACTGGTCAGTTAAAGGGACTACACGGCTCCCAATTTAAGCGGTTGGGGACTGACTAGCGACAAGACATTTGCATGGCAAATTGGGGGGAATGAGATGGACTGGCCAAAACAGATGGATCAGAGCAATTAGGAGAAGCAAAAAACTTGCACAGCAATTGGACAAGCGGAGGACTAGGCGAACAGGACCAAAGCAACAACAATCATAGACCAAATGGCAAGAATTTTCATTCTGAGGATGACTTGGCCAATGTTGAATCGGTTAAGATCCAATAAGAGTCTTTTATACAACAAGAACAAGCTAGACAAGCTATAGAAATGATGACAACACCAGAAAAGGTTTAATGTGGCTATGATGCCGTGTGAGAATAATCAGGGGAGAATTGTATGTATTATTCCATAAATGTACAAGAAAGCTCTATTTATAAAGTAATGGGTACAAGAATAAAGGAAAGAATTAACAATAAATATACAATTGATTGCCCTTAATTACTCAAATATTCTGCATAATATTTTGCCAATAGTATGCAATCAATATAGTAGACTAGTAGATGAAAAGATGAAGTAGTTACAGTTGAAGCTAATTGGCATTGATCCAGACTGTAAATAATGAGATGACAAGGTTAAATCCAATGCAAGTATCAGAATTAAATTTTCATAATTTTTTCAGTAGTTCTCAAGGATTGCCTTGTACAAAAAAATGAAATGTAATTAAAACCTTGAAAAGAAGCTTGAAATTGCAAAACTAATCAGGAAGATAGCTTAAGAATAGAAATATTGAAACAACCACGTGATAAGATGATTAGGAAATTACACTGTGCAACTAGAAAGTAGAAAGGCAGCCTTCAAAAGATTATAAGAGTAAGAAACTATTAGTTAATGGGACTTCACCTGCCCATCAGCAGAAGAAGTTACTATCCTCTGATCATCAGAGAATGGCATAATTCGGGCCTGAAATATGTTGTCATAGTGACCAGAATGATAGGAGATCCTTTTGGTTTTAGTCCCCCAGTCCCATACCATAACTTGCATGTCATCAGAACCAGACACAAGAAGATTGCCAGCCCAATTGAACTCTATTGCATTTACACAGCTATCATGGCCGAGTAACTTCCCATAAAGATTCAATTTTTCCACCATAAGCTGCATGAAATTGCAGAATAAAACATAGTCAGCGTCACCAATTTTTAAAATTAAACCACTTGATGCTTACCTGTAGAAGCAATTAATTCAACCTCACCCCTTTAAACCCAACCAAAAGCATATTTCAACACTTTTAACCAAGGCATGCGATGTTTATTATAGAACTCCACCGAGTCAACTGTTGCTTTCCCTGTTTACTATGGGACGAACAATTTTGATCAACAAAAAGATCGTTCCTTTAAATTGTTTATCCATTGATCAACGCATTCTTAGAAAATAGTAGTAGTATACATGGGTATGAATCAAAACGGGTGGAAAGGAAAAAAATAGAAGTAGTGTCAATCTAATTACAATCAAACATCAAAACAAAACCAACAAGCTGATTGAGATGCTTTAAAATGTAATTAATGGATAGAAGAAAACAGTTCGGGGAATTCATGAACCTCGGAAGCAGAAAAGCGGCGAGTGAAGTTTCTGGGTGGAGATAAACCCACTTCTCTGTGAAAAATCTGTGCAGTGCCATGTTTCAACCGCTTGTAGGGAGCCTCCATTAAAACACACTCTCAGCTTAGATCGTCCTTACACTTAATTATAAACACAGAAATGAAACTCCCCGTGTCTTTTAAGAGAGAGCCCATGGCGTTTTAAGGAGAGTTCTCGCGCTATGTATGGTTGCTATCTTCCGTTTTCTGTTTTTGGAGTTTGGAAATAGAATAAAACAAAAATTTAGATACGGAATGAAACAAAAATTATAGATAATGAGGTGTTTAGTTGTGGTGGACATAGCATAAATAACTGTCTCCGTTTCAAGGACAGAATGTGTTTGATTGCAGTGGACAGAACGAAAAAATTGTGCCAATAACAAAAATGCCCATGATTTTTAATATGATTAGAAATATGTAATTTATTGATAATTTTATTACGAATGATTTACATTAGTTAAAAAGTTAACAAATAATAATAATAACAGTTTTTCCAACAAGATCGAATAACAACATCAACAATAATAATAATAATAATAATAATAATAATAACAACAACAACAACTATTAATA
>JANIHZ010000209.1:13768946-13782030 GCA_027478365.1 Erythroxylum rufum | reverse complement strand
AACATCATTTTTTAATTTTTCATATCTATTCCCATTCCCTACTACTATTATACCCATATTCATATCCAACCTCGTACTCAAACTAAACACCCCCTAAGATATAATTCTAGAGGACAGTTTGTTACAAGATATGATATAGCATGAAATAACCTATTCGCAGAAGTACCCTGATGCGATAAAAGAAACCTAGGAAAAGGGTGAAAAGTGTCCAGACCACATTGAAGTCAGATTTTGATACATCATTCTGGCACCAATGGAAGGAGAAAAGAACAAACAAACAAAAAACGCAATTTGAAATCTCAAACTTCTGCTAAAGGGAACTCATAATGGATATTTGCAAGTGAAAAATAATTTACATTTGTATGTCTATTGGAAAGAGCCTAATAAACTACTATCACTCACATTCACAATTGTGACATGATGCTACAAATTTGGAATGAAGAGGGTACTATCTTCAGATTCGGAGGATAAGCCAACACGCTTCCATGGCAGGGCAAATTCAATTATGAGATATGTAGGAGAGAACTGCGTTTTATTGCATTGGAATGTCTCCAGGATAAGTCCAGATTCTCTGTCCAGTTTTATGGTGTCTTATTGTGTCTAGTGAATCTCAGCTATTTATTTATACGGGTCTCAAGTTTATTTATGTGGAGCCCACATAGGACCCGCATAAATAAATAGTTAAAATTTACTGGATACAATAAGACACCATAAAATTGGACAGAGGATTTGAAGCCCTCCAGGACACTGCACCGGCAGTAGCAATCGTGGGAACAAAGTGTTACATTCAGAAATTTGCATAGTAAAATCAAAAGAATTAAAGGAGGGCCCCAACCCAGATGAATTTATACACAGGTACATGAAAAAGTATGAGCTCCAACTTTCCTTTGTAACCAGTAAAGAAACAAATTTTAAGAGTTCCATTTGTTGGGAACCCACCTTTATCAAATTATCCAATTACGGCACAACGAAAAAAAAAAAAATTTAACGTTTTCCGATTGAATATCAATAATTTACTAATTTGAAAAGCACTTGAATAATAAAATATAAAATTGTACTTGATTTAATATTTCTACTTAAATCTTTTCTAAACTTTTTCAATTTTGGCAACTACAAGTTGTTCATGCGTCTAACATATAAAGTATCCACGTAGTAATAAAATAATATAGCTCCTTACACTTATTCCTATTTATAGAAAAAATATTAGGGTTTCAAATTTATTAAAATTAAATATTTCAATTATAATTACAATCAAACTCTAATTATAATTAATTTAATTTTAATAAATGTCAATCAATTCTGGCCAGAGAATTTTTTAAATCATTACTAGTCAAGAACTGTAGAATATTCTCTCTAATTATTTTAAAGTAATGAATTATTTATTGACTTACCCAACTATCTTTATGTGGTTTATACTGCATCTAAGTACTACATACTAAGCTATCATAAAATAGAATAAGTCATAAGTAGCATTAAAATACAGTAATTCTCAAATGAGATAACTTGGTAATCTTAAATATAAGGATTAATTATACAACCATTATAATGAAGAAATTCATAGATACCTAAGTAACGTTTCATTTTAGATTCTCATAATCGGGTCAGTTCAGTAAACTTATTATCTAATAAGCACTCACATTTTAGTTTAAGTATCTACATACTTTAATTTATGAGATCAATTACTTTCTTCATAACAAAGAAATATAGCTTGTGCTAATTTTACTATTTCATCAATATGCCGTCTTGATGAAACTATAAGTAAGAATAATTTGAGAATAATACAAAAATGTAAATTAAATCTCATAATTATAATCTTATCATAATTTCAATTGTATAGTAATTATTCTTAAAATTATACTTTTAGTATTAAAACATCAAATGTAATAAACATAATACATAAAGATAAAAAAATATCTTTATTAATTAAATAATAATGTCATACATAAAATTACAACCAATTAATTGACTGCAAGGCAATAAACTAACACTTTTTTCGTACCAATTCTAAGATCTACAAACCCAAGAAGTTACTCTCAACAAATCATTTATGTCTTTACCAAAAAAAACAATCAATTGAGAGGAAAAAACTTTACATTCCTTGAACAATTTCTTGTGAAGTGAAGAGAGATGAGGAGACAGTACAAAACAAGGTGGGCTGCCTGTGACGTTCAGGCCTCTTCACAATGTTCAGCAAATCCCATAAACAGAAATGAATGATTCTCACGGTATCATGGAGTAACTCTGGATTCTTACTCCATTAAAGGATCACTCATATCATGCTTGTGTCTACCGGGTAACTACCTAAAACTCGCAAGAATGTGGCGAACTCCTGCGCACGTGCATAATTCTATGTCATTCATGGTCAAGAACAGTATCATAATATTGACTCGAAAAATAAAATAAGATAAAATAAACCTTTAGATGCCTGAGGGCATTTTGTGCATTCTGGTCGGCCATTGATGCCTCGAAATCCACGTAGAAAAGATAGTCAAAGTATCTGCTAGAACAACAAACAAATATTCCAAACATGACTCCGTTGTCTGAGGAAGATGGTAAACAGGGTGGAGTTTAAGAAAAATCCAATTATCTAAGGAAGTTTTTCCTGATGTTCTCCATAATCTATCACTAAACGTACGTTGGAGAACCAGCATTGCCATCATCGGATCCTCTCAAGGGTTGCTTGCGCAAGGGACGGCTCTCAATCTGGTTAAAAATCAAACTATAAGACAGCCTAAAGAACATATCTCATAACCCAGCTTCACAAGGATGCAAGATGTGCTCGAGAGAGGGAGCTGTGGAGAGAGGAGAGAGGGGATCGAGAATGACTAATTAACTTTTAGGAAATATCAATTACCTTAGTTAAGTTGATTTGTCGAAGAGCAAAAACAGCAAGTGCCTTGAAAAGCACTCCAGGACCTTCCTCCAGTGAAAAGACAATAGTAGTCTGAGATACCAAGAGCCATATTTCTTAGCAAAAGTCTGTTTTCAATCAGTCTACAAGCAAAGATGGATCGGTAATTTTAACTTCCTGGAATTTTCTATCATAAAACAGCCAACCTTGAACAGCCTGTCCGTGCCTGGAATTATGGGCTCCCTTGCCAACATCAGAAATCGAGTAACATTATCACAGTCATCCTGTAATGAGCATGTAGAATTCAAGCCAGTATGAATAAATGACCATGTAGCATTTATTCCAGTATCACCGAGCAAACATTATGTAAAAGTTAACCTGAATATCTTCAGCTAGTATATTCAAGCCATAGATGCTAGCAGCAACAGCACTAGCAACAGCCCCAGTATCTTGTAGCTTATTAAGTGCAACATGCTACAGAAATTGAGAAATTAAAATCAGTTGCAACTGAAAAATCTAACCATCCCATCAGTTCTAGCAATTAATGAAAATTTTGAAATTGTGCTAAACAAGGCTATAACATAAGTTATGAACTGCAACACCAGTAGCAATCCCATGGATATGTAAAAAGCAGTGCTCTCACCAATTCAGAATCACAGAAATATACATGGTGATGGGAACAAGCTGAATCCCAAAGTCACAAGGAAATGAGTTGCTAATAGATGGCATTAGGCCTACCTTTGCTGCACCTGCAGTATCATCCACGGCTTCTCTTACCAATCCCAACTTCGTTAATGTATGCTCACATTGAGCAAGAGCCTGAAACACAAGCAGTACCAAATAAATAGAATAGAAAATAAAACTTCAACAGGATCTACTAAATTATACCTGTGGATGACTTAGAACCCTTTTCAAGTCTTCAACCTTAACCCCATGATTTGCTAATAAGCAATGGCGTACAGCATATTTAACTTCACCTACTATATGCAGCTTGTGACGAAGCAAGAGGTCGTAATTTCTGTGGATGCTTCCACCCAAAGAATTCTCAATGGGCAAAACTGCTCTTTCAACGAGCCATCGTTCAACAGCCTGTCAGAAGGAAAAACATGAACAAAGTGCAGTCAACTCCATTAAAAACAGATCATATAAACAGTTCTGCACCCGAAACTGAACATTTCTCCTGGGATAGATGAGACTTGAATCTATGTGGAATATTTTCGACACTTTGCTTTAAACAAATTCACTTAGGATAACTTGGAACTACACCAAATCCATTTAACTCAAGTGCCTGTGAGAAACAGGCTAAATGTGCTGAAAATTTTGTCAAATCACGAGGGTTCCTAACTAAAAGTATGACAGTGTAGGTAACAGTGCCTGAGAACTGAATTTTCGTAAATGGATTAGGATGGGAGAAAATAACTTGTGTCATCAGATGCAATGTAAACCCGTAGGCAAGACAGAGAACCAGACAAATGTAACTCCGCAGTTCTCTGCCAAATACACCACAAAAAGCACGCATCTTCGCCCATGAAATACATTGCTTTTAACTTGTTTCAAATCAACCAGACAAACACACAAATGGAAAAGCATTCTCTGTATGAGAACTACTCATTTGACACACTGCAGTCATCTTAAATTACAAACTTATAATCAATCCATCAGCCATGACTCAACGGACAAGTGAATGAAGAAACCAAATTTAGGAGCAAACAAGAGAGAATGGTTTAGGAAATGACTTCAAAAACGGTATCGAATTGATCGCACGGCACTGCTTCGCAGTTTGGGTAAGCCTTCTCTGCTGCAGACTCACTGTAGGCGCCACGAACACCCTGTATCACACATGTGCAACTATTAAAGATCAAAACCAACATTAAAACCAAATTCAATTCTACATTTTAAAAACTAGGCACCCACCTGGAAAGCGACGCGAAGACGCGACCCATCAGAGACAGAACCGGTGGGAAGATTGGACGATAAAGGCTCTAAAAAGAAACACCCGGAAAGGAAAAGATCCCAAAATCAAATATTTCTCATAAACTCAAGAAACAAATTAACAAAACGGCAATTGGGTATTTATCATACTTGGAAGCGCGTCTCTGGCCGCCACGTCTTCGAGTGATTCTTCCAAGAGACTTTGGAGCTCGGGTTTGCTCTTGTTGGCGCCCTCGTCATTTGCCCCGCGGGGAACGCAGGCCAAAGCGAGAAGAAGACGGCGACGGCGGCAGTGTTTCGGTAGAACCAGTGGCAATTTGGTCGCCACCAGATGAATTTGATCGGGATTGATGGTGATTTGGCCAGGAGGTGGGGCCAACATTGAGGAGCGAGTGGCCATCGATTTGGGTAGCTTGCATGCAATAAAAGAAGCAGCAGCAGAGATTAGAGGTTGAGTAGGAGGCGGAGGAGTGGTGGAGGACTTGGTTAGGATTGTTTCTGTTCCATATTCAGTTGCAAGAATCGAATCAGATCATTCTAACAAATCCCAAATGACAGCGGTTGATCCATGAATCTTCACTAATTACCATTATATTGGTAATAAATATTCTGATATATATAATTAAAAAAAATCTGATAGAGAAAAGGAATTAATGAGTCCATAATCGAAAGGGTTCGCACCAATTTTGACTAATTGCGTTTTGTCGGATGATATGTTGCTTTCTAGTTGATGATCAATCGGTCCAATATGTTCCAGCCTTGAAAAAGAAATAGTAAAAGAGCATTTACAATATGCAAGCTTATACCTAAGCTCCAGTATGTTTGGTTGGACTTAAATACATTAAAATAAGATATATTAATTAAATTTATTAATTCACATAAGAGTAATTGTTTATACAGGTGTAATGGAATGAGAAACGTGTTTTACAATATAGAAATTTGTGATGTTAGATCCACCGCCCCTCCCATATCAACTCTCACCAAATTTAGAAGAACATGGTATGAGGTTAGTCTCAATTCTAGATTACTATGACATCTAAATTTCAACTTAGAACCACCTACTAATCGTACTTATTGAGAGTTTAATTTCTTAATTTAGTACCAAAATTATTACTTATGGTCAATGAGTCAACTTATTGTTTAGAATGAATTAGCGTTTAGTATTCACCTCAAATGGGCTAACAAAGACAGGAAGAGTGACACATCCACCGACTGAAGAGGAGACCCAACACCTAGCTCGTCAGGTGAGCTTGGCGTTCCTTCAGACACGTACACACTATTCTTGGTCCGGCCCATTTGACTGGTGCATGGTAGGTAAGCCCAAATTGTCATGTATTTGTATATCAGTGTTGCAATTGTTGGAGCAAACCCTTCCTATAATTTATTAATTTAAGAGAACCCACTCATAAAATAATCACTACTGATTACAATATTATGAAAAAAATGAACATGCATCAGGCTATCCTTTGACTAGTTCATAAAGGAATGATGAGTACATGATGTTTTCTTCCTTCATATCTCTCTCACTATAAGCACCGTAAGTTACAGGTTGAGTGACTTGAACAAATTAAATTAAGCCCGTAAATGACACGAGGCATGTTCAAGACTTGCACACTTATGCCATTGAGCTGTCCCATACAAAAAGTCACTTACTGTTGAGGGAGTTGGAAGATATAGTAATTTAATTATAATATAGGTCTTAAGTAGTTAAAACTGTCGTGTGATTTAAACTTAGAAACCTCTCCTTCTGTCTCCATCTCGTTGGAGTGAGTGTGAGAAAAGTGATGCATAGAATTATATACATCATACGTTACCAAACACCAGAGCTTGGAATTTAGCAAATGATTTCTGTAACGGTTGTTTGTTTCGTTCTTTTTTAAGCCCAGACCAGACCAGACCAGACCAGACCAGACACCCTGTCTTATCCTGGAACCGGACAAAACCAATTCCGTTACCAGAACCCCCCTTTCCATGAGCCATGTGACGTGAATCTATGTCTGTCTTTACACTCTTCTAGTGCCTAGCATGACCTATGTCATTTTCCCACATGCCATTTCTTTTAGCTATTTGATGCATGAATTGATAAGATCAAACAAGTCATAAATTGTGTTAACTTGAGCGTCAACGCAAGGCGTAAGAAACTGAAAATTAAAGATTAAAAAACAATTAGATTATGTTCAGTCCACAAGGGAATGGAATCTACACTTTGCTTCATGAGGGAGGAGAAGGTGGTGGATGGCGAGTGGGGCCCACCCCGCGAAACTTATCCCGCCCAGAGATCCATCATCCATCCCATTCCCACCTTCTTCTTGTTGCTGTGGGGACTTATCATCATCTTTTCCTTTCCTCGTAAACCTAAATATTCTGTCTTTTTCTCCCTCTCCTAGCCGCATTTTCGTACGGCTACGTGTTCGTCCTCAGACAACATGTGGGGTCCCACTTCCCACCGACCAATTATTGCATAGGCGAGTGGACGAAACTATGAAAAGAATGGAGGGGGGTACTTACCGGCGAGGTTACATTCTCGTATTGTAGAGATTGCAATAAATTTAAAATTAACATATAGATAGTATTTAACTTGCGTGAATAAACTAAGGCGGGGAAAATGTAACAAATCTAGACAGATTCTCAACTTCAGATTCTTTTCTCGTCAAAAGATGTTTCGGGCACAGCACAGTTCCCTATCCTACTTTACTTTTGTTACTGTGACCAGTCCATAAACTTGACTGTATCCCGGTCATGTCTTCATGGCCCCGTCTCATCCGACATTGTTTCTGCATGTTTAGATTATCTGTTTCTTCTATCATTTTGTGTCCTCCTTATTTTATCAGTATTTATCTATTCAATTTTTTTATAAATTTTATTTATTGAATAAATAGATAATCATTATATATACGGTAGGCAAAAAGTAACAAAATAGTGATCTATTCCCGTTTTCTTTCAGCTTGTGATCGTCGATCTTACGAAAGCTGGTGCTGCCTTGATTATATACTAATTTATGTAACACATATGATAGATATTATTATGTGTTTTGAATTGTTTATGAAATGGTAAAAAATGAAGAAAATATGGAATACTTAATTTTAATTCCATCTGATTTTTTAAAGCGATTTTAAAGGTCAAAATGAGTTCTAATTTTTCAGAATTTTTACGGAAAACGTTCACAGACACTTGATTAATGTCTTTTTACAGTTTTCACAAAACTTAAGAACTCTTAATGGATTAGAGGATCCGCATGCCTACGAATTATATGAGCAAATATAAAAGACCTTAATCTTTATATGTAACTTCCATATCGAACTTTCCAATTGTAAACTTAATATAAGTCTGGTCCATACGAATTCACATCGGACTTTCCCATTACAAGGTTGATATAAGTCTGGTCCATACTAATCGAGATCTATTTTCTTTTCATATTTTGACCTATTAATTTAAATAATTTATTGAGTTACTTTATTATTTTTATTTAGATCAAATTATGTAAATTAACTAATAAATTATTAAAATTAAAAAAATAATTAATAATTGCCTAAATTTTCGAGGAAAGATACAATTTTCCTAACAATTTATTCATTTCAGAAATTAAGTACTTATAGGGCAGAGATGTGGCCAAGCCATATCTCTTAGGATCCAAAGGGTCAATCATTGTCTGCGCATGATTCTCCATACCAGACAGAAGATGACTACTTAGAATTTTGGTTTGGTAACACATGGGATTTCCCACCACTTCAAGAATCTCGGTCCATATAATATTGATTAAAAAAATAAAAAGAAACTCAGCAAACCAAGAGAATAAAGAGTAGAACAGAGGTGTACGGTATCATATGGTTGGCAAGCTAAATGGCATTGGAATGCTTGATCATGATTTATTTAGTACATGAGTGGATTGCAAGTTTTGGTTCTTCTTCCCGTCATGAGCAATTCAATCGTTAGGATGTTTTGAATTTGCTGTGTCTGATTCGCGAGAGGTGATTGATCACGTGTGTAAAATACTATTAGGTTACCCTCTTGGTCTAAGTCCATCAAGTTGGCTAGTTACAACCCAACAATCTACGTCTACGTGAGTTATCACATATCACAAAGGAATAGGTACCATCTAGTGATGTGACCAACTGGATACCGATTTCCACCTTCCATTTGTTTGTTCCTCAAAGCATCCAATGCCCTTTAAGTGCATTCAAGTTAAGATTAGAAAATGGTAAAAGTATATTCAACTTATGTCAATCTATACCCAATTCATTGTCGTTTCCCTGTCATACATGAAGTAATTATTTTTCTTTTTATTTTATTTAGGACAGATTTAGATTATACTTTACCATTTTGAACATAAAGTAGACTGATAAAATAAAATTTAACGGTACAGGCAAGTATAATGAATGAATGGTTGGTTCTGAAAGCAAATAATGAGGTGGCTCCACAAAAGATGTTTTCAATTTCAAACAAGGACCAGGACCACTGACATAGCTCAAGTTACTTGGTGGGCTAGGCATTAAGCGATTAAGCCAAAATGCAAGATATCAGAGGATGATTATCTCTCTCTGTCACTGTCACCAGTGTTTCTTCCTCCTACTCTCTAGTCTCTAGTCTCTTCTCCTCGTATATCATAACCATAAGCACGACAAACAGTGCACCACCAACTAGTATTCAATTCCCATCAAATCAATCCATCCAGTGCAGTCCCACCAAAACTCACCACATATACAAACAAACATACCCATGCACACACACACCAAATCTCTTCTCGCTTTTGTTTCTAGTATCCAAAAAAGTTTTCAAAAATCTTTTTCACTTATTTATTTAATGCCTATTTAACAAGTAGCCAGCGTTATAGATAAAACAAATTATTATGCATTAAATGAGACAATCCTTAACAATATAGAGAAATTGTTCTACCTTTATTACGTGTTTTGGTGTACATATCTATCGTAGAAGAAAGTCGCACAGGTGTTGACGATGAATTGGCGGGAGGACCCATGCAAGACATGGGTTACATAGAAGGTGATGGTGGTGGGAGGTGGGGTCCATGTATAGTTGCATCCACGCGAGAGTGGGACCCAGTACCGGCGAAACTGAGAGTACTTCTTGTGGGGGCTGCCAGTAAGCTACCTATAGGCTTAGCCTCCTTCCTGCTCCTCCATATGATATAATATAAGAGTGTGTTGAGAAAGAAGCAGATTTGCATACAAGAAACTGCTAGTACTAGACTTGCCTTCAATTCATCATCTTCCTTTTGCTTTCTGACAAACGAAGAAATTGACTTTCTTCTTGTTCGACCAAAACATCATTACTTATCGCACCCTCTCCCTCTCCCTCTCAAATTTGTTCAAACTGATTGCTTTACGTACTTAGAGGGCTGTGTTCTTGTTGTTTCTTCTGTGTTTCTTTGATCTCCAAGTGGGTTACTTGGTTTTTGCATGGATGGATTCTTCAAGCGGGCATAACCAGCAGGTAGGTTTTCAACTAAGAAGTTCGCATCTTTAATTAGAGACATAAATATACATATGTATGCTGTTCTTTCTTGGCTTACTTTACCTTTGGCCTTGCTGCTACTTGATATCGGTCCACATTCTTTGGAAGGATGACAGTCAAATTTTTGCTTAGGCTCAAAGATTTGAGCTTTGTTACTTAACTTGGCGCTTCCAATTAAGAGGAATTTGCTTTGCTCAAAGGAAAGTTACCTTTACCTTTGTTTTCTCTTCTTGCAGTGGGTGGTATTGCTGGGTTCTGGGTTTCACACTACATCCAATTTGAGCAAGTTTTAAGTTTGAATCAGAATTTCTTTACAAAGTGGAGAATGGTTAGGTGGCTTTTAGTTTCGTTAAATAATTCCGTGATCCAAACATAATAACACCTAAGTTTGAAATTTAATATTCTTGAGAATGTGTAAAGTCAACTGTTTATGATGAAGTTTCCATCTTTGAGAATGAATTCAGTGGAAAATCCTTACGGCACTACCCTTTACTTTATGCATTTTCTTCATGCAATTAATTAAATCAAAAACTTCCAAAATAAATTTTAACTAAAGGCAAGTTCTTTATTATCTTTTCATAGCAGTTAAATCGATGTGCATTATTTTCAAGTGAAACTTCTTTTAGAGTTTATTATCGATTGATATAGTTTTGGTTTTTGGTGAGTTGGTCTTCAAATTATTTGGTGTAAACAAATTGAACTTCGTCAACTATTAGTTTGAAAATTTTACTTATAAATAACATTGATTTGGTTTCATGCAATCTCCTGATGATTTGTCAAATTTTCACACAGGAAATGGCGACGCATTCATTTGAAAACATGTTGGTCTGCTCAAAAGCACAAGAACAAGAGAGAAAGTCAAGGTCACAACCAGAACAAGCACTGAAATGTCCAAGATGTGATTCCACCAACACCAAGTTTTGCTACTACAACAACTACAGCTTGTCTCAGCCAAGGTATTTCTGCAAGGCTTGCCGGAGATATTGGACCAAAGGTGGCACCCTAAGAAACGTTCCAGTTGGTGGAGGTTGTAGAAAGAACAAAAGGTCATATTCTTCATCGTCAAAGAGGTCATTCCAAGAGCAGCAATTGACTCCTAATTGTACCAATCCACTCACTAACCTCCACCAATCCTTGGCTTATGACTCCAGTGACCTCACCCTTGCCTTTGCAAGACTGCAAAAACAGTCTAATGGGCAGCTAGGGTTCGATGGCCATGATCATCTGTCTCTTCTGGGACACCCCATTAGTGATATTCTTGGAAACCCTAGCATTGACAACTCTACTGCAAGCCCTGAATTTCTTGAAGCACTGAGTGGTTTCCGAGACACACAAAACTCCAACTTCCAAAATTTGTACCATGGATATGGAAGTGGGAACATGGGAGATGTAGAAAATTCTGGTGTTTGTATTAGTGGAGGAATGGGGCTGCCTTATGCAGATATCAGTGGGGCAACAACGTCTGCTGTGTCAGTGACCACAATGAAGCAAAAATTGTGCAGCAATGGTATGGAAGATGAGAACAAGGTCTTGTGGGGCTTTCCATGGCAGGTTAATGGAAATGAAAACTTGGGTGATGTTGATACAGGTATGGAAGGCTGGAATGGACTGAGTTCAACTTGGCATGGCCTTCTTAATAGTCCCTTAATGTAGAGAAGACAACTTGCAGTCAACAAATTAAGCTCGTGAAGAAACCCAAACAAACAAACAGTTTCTCATTTAATTAGGCTAAAATCTCAGTTTAAGTCCCTTTGAGTTTTGTGTTAGAAGAGATATGATTCACCAGAATCATCTCTTTGTCCATTTATTTTGTTTTCATTTTTTTTCCCTCTCTTGTTACTGGTCTATATATATACTAAGGAAGTTTCATATTCATTAACCAATTAGGGAACTTGCAGAGGTGGGAAAAAGATGCAAAATTTCCAATTTAAAGAAAAAGAAGGAAGGAATGATAGCGATGTTTCGTGGTTTTATGCAGTCTGAACACTCTGAAACATTGAAATAGTATTGATAGTAGTTGCAGGACTTACTCATATCTTTGAATGAGTTGGTGTTTTGCCTTCAAGATATTATGTGTCATGATTCCTTCCACTGAATACAAGAATGGAGTATTAAACTCGAATAATTAAGTGATAATGGCCTTCTTGAGGTCTCTTCTCCCTAAGCTTTTAGAAATTCAGTGAAGTTTGAGCACCAATTTCGGTAAGGATTTTTTATTTTCTTACCAGACAAAATCTAAGATAGATTTGGGCGTGGAAGACAACGGTCAGTTCTCACTTAGCAACTACACAAAAAAAAAGAACTCGTGAGCTGTGAAAGAATTCTTGAAGTTGACAACGAAGTCTTTTAGTACTTCAACGTCAGGGAAATAGCGATAGTGGTCAGTTGCTCCATAAGGAATTTGAATATTTCGTCGTTTCTTGACCATGGTAGCCATCTGTCTGTGTGGACCATTTGGTGTTGTTCACCTGGTTGCTCCCTCCCTGTCAGTCACAAATACTGTAGGCCTTGAGTAGGAGGAAAGTACTTGTCCAAGTTTCCATTTTCATTCTCAACTTTCTGCTGTTCACGTTTCATTGCGTTCGCACTTCATCTATGTTTAGAAACAATCTGGATAGCTTTTGAGTTTCTACCTATCTTGTAAATGTCGTAACAGTTTTGATCTTGGATTGAGTATTGTACCAGTTAACATTGTTTCATATAAAATTTTAAAATTATAAAATAGCTTTTGAATTTTTTAAAATCATAAAATAATCTCTTAATATATTGTATTATATAATTTATAATTTTAAATAAAATTTGTAATAATAAAGATCTAGTTATTTCTATTAA
>JANIHZ010000209.1:13701590-13715967 GCA_027478365.1 Erythroxylum rufum | reverse complement strand
ATTGTTATCCATCACTACAAAATAAAAAACAAAGATGGTTCAGGATATGCAATCTTTGAATAAGAAATTAGAGGAAATAGTGAGTTAAAGATTGTTCATGATATATAAAATATGATTCTGTAACAATTTTAAATGGTGATTGCACTTAAGTGGTCTTCGAGATTTTGATTTAAAGATTTATTATGACTAAAATTTGAAAAGTTTTCAATAATAGCATCAAAGTATATTCTAAATTAACTAAAGTGATTTTTGCATGCCATCACTTTCTTAATATCAAAATCATGCAATCTAGGAAGACAATGATGTACTAATGAATATTAGGGCAACTAGCAATTCATAAGCTATTCATCGTTTGGATTTATAAGCATATAATTGGCATTGAAATAACAAATAGTTAAATTGCAATAATGTATGAATAAACATTCATAAGGCACTTAAAATTAGTTTTTCAAATTTGAAATTAATGAAAAACTTATCTTTTTTATTCATAAGAAACAGTTAGAAATATTATATTTAGTCTCTTTTTATAAGATTTTCTTAATTTCTTTATTTGTTTTCCGACATTTGAGGTAAAAGAATCATGAATTATTATTTGACATAGAAATATATTATAATAAGCAATTTTGAAAAATTTTCAGATTTTAAAGTAATTATCATTCTTGTTCTATAAATTGATTTATCATAGAAACAAGTGAAAATAATTTTAATGTCCACAGAGCTGTACAATCCAAAATTTATAGCAAATTGCCATGAATATAAATCGAGTGTTCCACATTTTGATGAGACCTGTAGGCTTTCAACTAATAAAGAAGAACATATGAAATTTACGATGTATAAGAAGCTAAAACAAAGATATTCGCCTACAATTTCTTCGTGTCAAGGCATTTGGCATTATCTATAATCTGCAGAGACTTGGAAGAAAAACAAGAAGCCAGAGCGAAAATTCTACATAAATGACAATTGCTCCTTTGAACTGTAAAAGCTTGTTGTTTAACAACAAAAACTTAAATGAACACACAGACTTAGCACATACAAGTTAAATGAACACACAGACACAGCACATACAAGTTATTCACGCAGAAAGCAACTTCCAAAAGCTGATTCCTTTCTTATAGATCCACCTTCTGAAACGCAAGAGATTGTGATTCTAATAATCATTATGGACCAAACTCATCAAATTTGGAATTTTCTCGTACCTTCATTGGCATGCGTATTTCTCTGTTTTCTAGTATAAACTAAGACTTCAAATTTGAAACATGATGAATCAAGAGAGAATGAGGTTGATCGTAATACAAACACTGAAATAGCAAATCACGTTATTGTTCTGGTACTGTACTAATTATTCCCATCATTTCCAATTATCCAATAGGAATAAGGACAAGGTTGGAGGAGAAAACAAGAGAAAATGGGTTTAATCGAAAATCGAAATCGTTATTCCGAAACCAGAAACAAGAAATCAAAGAACAGAAAACAAGAGAAAATATCAACTGAAATAGTTTCTACTTCTGGTTTGTAATAACTAACAAGTATTGTCAAATGGTTCAAGGGGCGTCAAAGGGATTCCGGGTATATGATTTGTGCTGTTATCCTCAGGTTCACTGAGCGCAGACGACGTTTCCTCAAGCTGGAGTCTAACATCGAAAACCAAAATATACAACAGAAGAAATAAACTCCGAAAGCAGATCTACTAGAGAAAGGAAGAAAGAGAGATTAAATAGTGAACCTTGCGATAAATGGTGCTGTCCAGCGCTAGCCTCATACATACCACAGCAAGTTTTAATTGTGTTCCATTGTCAGTTTCAGCATCAAAGGATTAGGTATAGAGCCGAAGAGAAGAGGAATGACAGAACGAGAGAGTTTTGTTTTAAATCATGTCAGTGAACCAGTGGTCGAACCGGTTCGACCAGTACCGATCGAACCGGTCAATTCACCGGTTCACACCGGTTCGAACTGGTTTAATTTTAAACTGGTTTTTAGGAGTTAACCGAACCGGTCGAACCAACCGGTCCGGTCCGGGTTTGAAAACAGAGGATGACAGATATAAAATACCGGATGAAAGTTCCTCTGATTATGATTCAAGGTGTAGAGTTGATAGTATTGTTACTTCATGAATGTTGAATTCAATTTCTAAAGATATTGTTGGTGCTTGTTTGTATGCGTCAAGTGCTTTTGAACTTTGGAAGGAATTGGAAAAGAGGTATAGGAAATGCAATGGTCCTCTTCTTTATTAGTTACAAAGAGAAATAAGTACAATTACATAAGGAAATATGATTGTTGTTAGATATTTTACAAGATTGAAGAAGCTCTGGGATGAGCTAAGATGTCTGATGTTGATACTGAGGTGTTCATGTGGCCACTGCACTTATGGTATTGGGAAGACAAGACAGATAAAGGAGGGAAAGGAGGTCATAGAAGAAGAGATACGATGGATAAATCTGAATTGAAATGTGATTTCTATAAAATGGAAGGGCATACTAAAGATACTTGCTTCAAGATACATGGATATCTATACTATTCATTGGTATAAGGAATAAAAAGAGCAAAGGTCAAAAGCATGGAAGAAAAATGTGGTGAATATGGTGGAAACAGAGAAATTAGGAGAAATGGATATGAAATCAATTAACAAAAATACAAATGACTGGCAGCTCAGTATTTCTAGTATGATTCATAGGAGGTTGACAGATTCATGAGTTAAAAAACAAAATCTGGAGCAAATAAAGGAAATAATGTGAATTTTGCACATTTTGAACAATTTACAATTACTATAACACATAGATCTCTTAGTTCTCTTGAATTAATTGGAAATGAATCTTGAATAATAGACATTAGAGCTTTGAATCACATATGCATAGATGTTAAGAAAATGAAAACCATAACTCCAACCAATCAACCAACCCCAATTTACCTACCAGATGGAACTATTAAGTTTGTTCACCATACATGTGATATAAACTTGACAAATAGAATAACCTTAACCAAAGCGTTACATATACTTAGCTTTCAATTCAACTTGTTGTTTGTTAACAAGTTAACCATTACAGAACATATAAAATTTACCTTTTATCCATCTTTCTTTCTTCTACAGGACTTGAAGACTGATGAAACACTAGAAGTTAGAAAAACAATAGGCATATTGTATATACTTGATCCTTCTTTGTTTGATCAACAAATCATAGACTCTCATATTGTTAAAGCCAATTGCTTTCCTTAGTCTTTCCAAATAAAGTGTTTGTCGTAGATGGTGCAGTATGTCATAATAGATTTGATCATCCTTCAAATATTGTAACCACTCACATTTATTCTATGAATAAAATTCATTTTAAATACCCAAATGTTTGTGATGTCTGTCCCATAGCAAAAATCTAGAGAAATCCCTTTCCCACTATTGATATACGTACAACTAGGTGTTTTGAACTCATTCATGTGGATTTATGGGGTCCATATTACACTCCTAGCCTCGGTGGTTCAAAATTCTTTCTAACTATTATTGATGATTTTAGCAAATGTACATGGACATTTATACTAGAACATAATTCTCAAGTCCCTTCAATTCTTCAATCATTTTTTCAAATGACCCAAACGCAATTCAATCTTAAGGTATAAAATGTGCAAAGTGATAATGGATCAGAATTCTTGAGTCAAGATTGTCTTTTGTTACTATCCAACAATGGAATTTTACATCAATGATCTTGTATTCATACCCCTAAATAGAATGGAGTGGTAGATAGAAAACACAAACATGTGTTACAAGTTGCAAGAGTCATGATGTTTCAATCACATTTGCCAAATAAGGATTGGGAAGACTTTATCCTTACTACCGCTTATATAATAAATCATTTACCATCTGTTAGAATAAGTTGGAAAACTACATATGAAATTCTTTTCTATAAACAACCTTCTTCTAAACACCATCAAAGTTTTGGATGTTTACGTTTTGATGCAAATACTAAACCTGAAAAAAGAAAGTTTGATACTAGAGCATATTAGTGTGTTTTTATTGGATATAGCCATAGACAGAAGGCGTATAAACCTATGATATTCAAAACCATAAAGTTCTTATTTCCAGAGATGTTCAATTTCATGAAAATATTTTTCCTTGTTATAAACTACAAGAACCTGCATAAACTACTCATTTACTGAAACTTTTTAATTTACCTGAACCTGATGAGCTATTTCCTTATACTCATTCAAATGGTTTTTCAAATAGACATAAATTCTTTTAATCTACTAGATCAACCTAAACCAATACAAGAATAACAAATAACCTAAACACATAACCACCATTGTTGATACCTAAAGAGTCATGATTAAATAAAAGTGCCAAAGTTAGAAAACCGCTTGTATGGTTGAATGATTTTGTTTCCCATAATGTGCAATCTGCTCCTTTGTTTACCAACTGCACAAACCACACACCAAACACATTTCCTTATCATAAATCACCTGAATGTTCTGTATCTTACATGTCATTTTTAGCTGCAGTGTCTAATATTCAATAACCATTTTCTTTTAATTAAGCTAGACATAAAAATGAGTGGGCATATGCGATGAATGTAGAATTAAATGAACTTGAGAGAAATAAGACATGGGAGCTGATAGAATTACCACCAGGAAAAAAGGCCATAGAATCAAAGTGGGCATATAAAGTGAAAATGAAACCTAATCGAATAATTGACAGATACAAAGCAAGCTTAGTCACCAAGGGATATAACCAGGTTCAAGGGATTGATTTCAAGGATAGTTTTTTTACCAGTGTAACAATTAGAATTTTCTTGGCTATTGTATTTGCTTATTTATGACCACTTCATCAACTAGATATCAATAATGCTTTTATTCGCGGATATTTGGATGAAGAAGTATACATGACATCTCCGGAAGGCTAAAGCTAAAAAACATCAAGTTTGCAAGTTGATCATATCGTTGTATAGCTTGAAGCAAGCCTCAAGACAGTGGAATCAAAAGCTTACAACAAAATTGTAACAACTTGCCTTCATTTAATCTTCGAATGATCATTGTTTATTTATTAAAAAAACAAACTCCTATTTCTTCAAAATTAAAAATACAAAAGGTGAATCAAATTTTGCATGAACGGTTTATTATAAAGGATTTGGGTTATAATATAGACCAGTTATTAAGGCCAACATATGTGAAGCCCAAGATGTAGAAAGTTTATAAGCGTAAGAATAAGAAGGGTAAAGAGGGGAGATGAGGGTAGTAGAGTGAAAAATAAATCTGCTGAGCTAGAGTTAGTTATGTAGGGAGAAAATAAGAGGGGTGAGGAACACGGGAGAAAGTTAGTTTTTGAAAAGTTTTCTGTTATAACAGAGGGATATTCTCTTTAGGAGGAGCTTAAGCTTTGGACACTCTTTTGTTAGGGTTGTTGGCTCTTTTTCTTCTTAATAATCAATTCTATTTCTACCTTTATTGTTTGGGGAATCCATCAATTGGTCCGACCTGCCAGATAGTTCACCAATGCCCCAAAAAATGACAGATAGGATGGATTTATTGGAGAATCGAGTTACAACATTGGAGGATTCCGTTAAGTCTTCGTTGGAGGATTTCAAGCAATCTTTATTACTGGAAATCAACAAGGGGTTGGGACGTGAGACTGGGGGAAGCTCTGGTGGTGGTGGTGGTTCCCATTTCGGTGGGAGTAGAGGTGGTTTTGATGAAGGTGGTGTTTCCAAAATTTTGGAGGATAACTCTGACGAGTATCGTATGGCAGTGAAGAAGATAGAATTGTCTTGTTTAATGGGGAGGACCCCGTTGGTTAGATTACACAGGCAGAGACTTATTTTGAGGTCCAAAACACTACCAATGACGTCAAAGTCAAGCTAGCTAAGCTCAATATGGAATGACCAACGAATCACTGGTTCAACTTGTTACGTGAAACAGAGGAACATCTCACCTGGATCAAGTTTAAGCAGGAATTGATTGAGAGATACAACAGTCGTCGATATGACAATCCATTTGAGGAGCTTTTCGATTTGCGTCAAACTAAGAGTGTAGAGAAGTATATCGCAAAGTTTGAACTGATCTCATCTTGGGTCAGTCACTTGCGAAAGGCACAATATCTCAGGTACTTTATGGGAGGTCTCTCTTCTGAACTGCGTTGTAAGGTGCATACCTTTAACCCATAGACTCGCTCACAGATGATGAAGGTTGCTCGCGATTTGGAGGCAGAGATATCAACTTGAGATCATGGTGTTTGGAAACCACGCATTTGTGGTCATTCTTATAGGTTTCATTTGAACAACTGAGGTAATTCGATGGTCAAAGAACATGATCCGCGGGCTCAGAATCAACAAATGAAAATAGGGCTAAATCATAATTGGGGAATTCCCTTGGGTCTAATGACAAAGGAACAACATCGTCATTCTCTATTTCTCATTCACGACTAGACAAGAAAAGGGGAGTTGGCGGTGATCGAATTAGTGGTTTGAAACACCTTACGTACCCAGAACTTATAGAGAGGAGATCTAAGGGGTTGTGTTTTCGGTGTGGGGATAAGTTTAACCCATTACATCATTGTCCAGAAAAACAATTATGATTGTTGATATTAGGGAATGATGAGAGTCCCAGTGAGGGAAAGGTGTTGGTAATAGAGATTGATGAGCACGAAGAAGACGATGAGGAATCTCTTGGGTGTAAGGCTATGGGTATGTGTGGACTCACCAACCAAATTATAGAGGAAGTGAAGACATTGAAGTTAGAAGGGAAATTGAAGGGAGTTCCTGTGTTGGTTTTGGTGGATAGTGGTGCCACTCATAATTTCATCTCTCCCTAGGTTGCTGCTGCTTTGGAGTTTCTAGTTACTCAAACTAGGGAGCATCGGGTCAAATTGGGAGATGATCACAAAATTTCTATCAAAGGTAAATGTTCAAATGTGTTGCTTCACTTTGGAGAAATTGATATGACTGTGGATGCTTATGTGGTTAATTTGGGAGGGTTGGATGTGGTGTTAGGAGTGACTTGGTTGAAAAGTTTAGGGAAGGTAGTTATGGATTGAGTAGAGTTGTCTATGTCTTTCCAGTACCAAGGGAGTTCAGTGTTGCTACAGGGTCTAACTAAGAGTGCAAGTCCTTTGCGTAACAGAAAAGCGGACTTGACTTGCTCATCCTCTTTTCATGGGCTGATACAAGGAATAAAGAGTGTCGATGATGAAGGAGGGGAAGTTTCTACCAGTGAGCTACTAAGTAGTGAGCAACAAAGAGCTCTCAACAAAATTATAGAAACATTTCCTGAGGTATTCATTGAAAGGAGGGGTCTCCCTCCAATAAGGTTAACAGAGTATGGTATTTTACTGCATCAAGAGTTGGTCCAGTAAATGTACACCCATACCGTTACTCACATTTGCAAAAAAATGAGATCGAACGGCAGGTTGGGGAATTGCTTCAACAGGGGGTTACACGACATAATTCTAGTCCTTTCTCAAGTCCAATAATTTTGGTTAAGAAGAAGGATTTTACATGGCGCATGATTACCATGCCTTTAACAAGGTTACTGTTTTGGATAAGTACCCAATTCTAGTGGTGGATGAATTACTTGATGAGTTGAATGGAGCACACTACTTCTCTAAATTGGATTTGAAGTCAGGCTATCATCAAATTAGAATGAAGGAGAAAGATGTTCACAAAACCAGTTTCTGTACTCATAAGGGTCATTACAAATTCCTTGTGATGCCTTTCGAATTAATGAATGCACCCGCCACTTTTCAAGCCACAATGAACCAAGTTTTTAAACCTTATTTGTGACAATTTGTCCTAGTATTTTTTATGACATACTCGTTTATAGTAAGGATTGGGCCAGTCACTTATTTCATTTAGCACAAGTCCTATAATTATTACAGCAACATTGTTTTGTGGCCAACAAGAAGAAGTGTATGTTTAGGGGGAGCAAGTGGGATACTTGGGTCACGTGATTTCAGGAGCAGGGGTGTTAGTAGATCTGGTCAAGATTAAAAGTGTTGTGGAGTGGCAAGTACCTCGCAATGTTAAAGGCGTTAGAAGGTTTTTAGGCTTAACTAGTTATTATCGTAAATTTATCAAGGGATATGGTAAATTTGCCAAGCCTTTGACTGAATTAACAAAAAAGGAGGGTTTTCATTGGGAGAGGAAGAACGATCTGCTTTTGATAGATTGAAAGTGGCCTTGACTTCTACACTGGTACTATCTCTTCCTGACTTTACTCAACCTTTCCAAATCGAATGTGATGCTATGATTAAAGGTGTAGGAGCAGTGTTGGTGCAAAACAAAAAACCTATAGCTTATTTTAGCAAGGCCTTGGCTAATCAGAACTTGTCCACATCCATGTATGAAAAATAATTGATGGCTTTGGTTTTGGTGGTGCAGCATTAGCGACATTATCTCTTGGGTTGTAGTTTTGTAGTCTTTACCTATCAAAAGAGTTTGAAACATCTGTTGTAGCAAAGGGTAGCTAGTTGTGATCAACAGAATTGGATTCCAAAGCTATTAGGATACCACTTTGAGGTAATTTATAAGTCAGGCCCTGATAACAAAGTTACAGACGCTTTGTCTCTCATGCATAAAGTAAGGGAGTTTCACACTTTGGTGTCATCACCAGTTTGGGATCAAAAGAAGGCTATGGAAGCAGAGATTTTACAGGATGCATTTCTATAGAAAATTATAGTAGATTTATAGGCCGATCTGTAGTCTCGGCCCAAATTCAGCTTGCATGAGAACATACTGTTTCATAAGGGTAGACTGGTTATTCCTTCTTCTTCTACCTTTATTCCTATATAATTGGAAGAATTTCACTCCTCTCCAAGTGGAGGTCACTCTGGTTTCCTTAGGGCTTATAAGCTCATCGTAGGGAATGTGTATTGGGTAGGTATGAAGAAGTGAATTCAAGAGTTTGTGAAAAGTTGTGATGTTTGCTAACGGCAAAAGTATGTTGCGACTTCTCCACTTGGGTTATTGCAACTACTGCCAATTCCAAAACAAGTATGGGAGGATATTTCTCTTGATTTCATTACCGGTTTGCCAAAATCTAAGGGGTATGATGCAATCTTAGTTGTGGTGGATCGTTTATCGAAGTATGCCCATTTTGTGCTCCTTAAACATCCATATATTTTTAAATCCATGGCTGTCATTTTTGCTAAAGAGATCATTCGCTTGCATGGCATGCCACAATCAATCATCAATGGCAGAGATCCCTTATTTGTCAGTAACTTTTGGCAAGAGTTGTTCAAGCTCCAAGGAACAACGTTAAAAATGTCTTCTTCTTACCATCCAGAAAACAGACTGTCAAACTGAGGTGGTTAATAGGTGTTTGGAGACGTATCTACGTTGTTTTACATCCGAGCAACCCAGGGAATGGCAAGTTGGTTGTCTTGGGCAAAATTGTGGTATAACACCACCTTTCATATTTCTACGTATGTCACACCCTTTGAGGTTGTGTGTGGAAGAAAGCCTCCCACTGTTGTGAGGTTTGTGTTAGGGGAAATTAAGGTTGAGGTTGTGAGTAGAGAATTATAGGACCGTGATGAAATTTTGAGACAACTGAAGTATAATCTGTTGAAAGCTCAAGAGCAAGTGAAGTGTTATGTTGTTAGACACAGAAAATTGCATGTGTTGGAGGTAGGAGGATGGGTCTTTTTATAGCTGCGCCTATATAGACAGCAAACCGTAGTGGGAAGAATTAATCAGAAGCTGACACCTCTTTATTATGGCTCCTATCAGATTTTGGAGAAGTATAGCAATGTGACATATCACTTAAATTTACCAACATAGTCACGGGTTCATCCCGTTTTTCATATGTCGCAGTTGAAGAAAGCAATTGGACAATATACTGCCGAAGCAGAATTGCCTACAGAGTTGGAAGTTGCCGCTGATGGAGTTATTGAGCTTGTTAAGGTTCTGGTGCGTAGGTTAGTTTTTGGAAAAATTTTATGTTATAACAGAGGGATATTGTCTCTAGGAGGAGCTTAGGCTCTGGACACTCTTTTGTTAGGTTGTTGGCTCTTTTTCTTCTTAATAATCAATTCTATTTCTACCTTTATCATTTAGGGAATCCATCAGGTTATGCCAGATATTTTCTAGGATTGGAGATTTCAAGATTTGTCAATGGTCTTCATGTGAATCAAAGAAAGTATCCTCTGGATATTTTTAATGATGTTGGTTTACTTGGCTCCAAATCAGCAGCTACGACATTACCAAGGGGCTATAAGTTTAGTGCAAAAAGTGGAGAGTTACTAAATGATCCAGAGCAATATAGATTGTTGGTAGGAAGATTACTATATTTGCAGTTTTCATGTCCTGATCATTTATATGCAGTTCAATAGCTTAGTCAATTTGTTCAAGCTCCTAAATCATCACACTGGGATGCAGCTATGCATATCTTGCGATATATCAAGGGTTCTCCATTAAAAGGTTTATTTATCTATTCCAAAAATTCTTTTGAAATTAAAGCTTATTGTGATGCTAATTGGGTATCATATCTTGATATTAGAAAATCTTTAACTGGATATTGTATTTTTCTTAGTGGTTCACCAATATCATGGAAAACTAAGAAGTATAATATAGTTTCTTGTTCATCGACAGAGGCAGAACATAAAAGCATGAGAGTTACAGTTTGTGAATTACAATGTATTATCTACTTCTTGAATGATTTTCAAGTTACAATTCAGTTATCGATTTCTTTGTGGTGTGATAACCAAGTTGTAATTCATATCTGATACAGTTGCATAGACCACGCAAGAGGTGAAGGATGCACTTTCTTGTAACATAAACTAGAGTGGCTGTTGGGAGTTGATTTTTTTTGTAGCGTGAAGAATGGAAGTTAGTTGCTGTGTGGAAATGGTCTAGATGGTTGCATTAGATCAGGAGACTTTGTTAATATTTTATTGTTATTTACTTTCCTTGTAGTTTGTTTCCAAATAAATTGTTGAGAAGTTAGTGGAAATTAGTTAATTAATTGTTAAGAAAATTTCGTTTAAATGGGATTGTAATCCAACATAAAATCATCAATAAAAAATCTATCCGATTATTTCCAAATCTCTCTCTGAATTCCCAAATCTCTCTTTTTCCTTACCATCTTTCTTTCCAAGTTTATTTAATAAGATAAGTCCTAAAACTCTATCTTTTTTGGTATCAAAGCCTAACGGTTCATGGAGACCAGACAGAAAATGAATGCCGAGTTCAAAGTGGAGATCGCCAACATGGTTGCCAAGCAGGAGGCTACTCTGAATAAGTAGGAGGTAGCTATTGAGAAAATCAATGCTAGTTATGACGAGCTTAGCACTCTCATCCATACGCTGGTAGCTGATTTTCAATCATTCAATGTAACCTCTACACCAGCTACTTCCCCTGCATAACCCTCTCAGGTGGTGAGACAGACCAGCGTGAGAGAAAGTACCAAAAATAGAACTAAGAATTCCAACCACCCACTCAAACTCCATTTTCCACATTACAATGGAGAAAAGGAGCCCAAAGGTGGCTTTTTCAAGCTGAACAGTACTTCAATTACCAAGAAATTGAAGATGAGAGAAATATATCATTGGCCTCTTTCCACTTGGATGGAATTGCACCCCAATAGTATCGGTGGATCACCAAAATTTGGGGTACCGTAACATGAACTGAGTTTTCCAAAGCTCTTCTCAAGAGGTTCGGACTAACGGATTACGAAGACTCGGCGGAAGCTTCGTCCATACTCAAACAGACAACAACTGTGGAAATATACCAGAAGGAATTCGAGCGACTCTCACATGAAGTGGACACCCTACCTGAATCTTTCTTAGTGGGAAGCTTTGTGGCTAGCTTGAAAGATAAGATTCGGTTGGAGGTTAAACTCAAGGGACCTCGGACTCTAAATGAAGCCATCAGTGTAGCACGCATAGTGGAAGAAAAAAATCAATTACACCGTCGTAATCAGTTTACGATGCGGGTTACCCCAGTAATGCCCAAGTCATCTAGTTCCTCGAATTCAGGGGTACTCGGACCAGTTCCAAACAAGTGAACCAACATATCCAATTTTCGAAGGTTAACTCCACAAGAGGCAAAAGAAAGAAGGGACAAAGGTCTTTGCTTTTATTGTGACGAGAAGTTCACCCTGGGGCATCGATGTGCCAAGCCGCAACTTTTCATGATTGGAGATGCGAGAGAACCGAACTCTGAAGAAAGAAACAACTTTGAACCTGTTGAGGAGGAGGAGGAGATTGTGCCCAAAATATCTTTCTATGCGATCTTCGGAATTGAGCATCCACAAATGATGCAAGTTATGGGAAAGATCAATAACAAAGAATTTGTAGTTCTCATAGATGGAGGCAGTAGACACAACTTTATTGAACAAAGGATAGCATCAAATTTTGGATTACCTGTAGAGACCAATAGGTGATTTCAAGTGATGGTAGCTAATCAACAACGTGTGGATTGTGCCGGTATGTGCAAAGGAGTCCGGATATGGCTACAAGACTGTTTGGTGAAAGATAACTTTTTTGTGTTACCAAACGCAGCTTGCCCTGTTGTTCTAGGGGTACAGTGGTTGGCAACATTGGGGTCAATTCTAACAGATTATACGCGCCTCACCATGTCGTTTACACTAAATGATAAGGCCTACATTTTTAATGGGATTCAATAGAATGAGATAGGGGCTTTGACACAAAAAGAGGCAGGTCAATTTTTAACAATTGGTTTACTAGGTACGGGATTCTTCATTTAAATGGTAACCTCCGAATATGTCTCCACAAATTTCTCTCCAATGCCAACTGAATTTGATCAACTCCTATCTAATTATCAGAAGGTCTTTAAAACTCTTACTACTCTGCCCAACCGAAATTTTGATCACCAAATTCCGCTAATCCCCAACACCTCTCCTATAAATGTACGACCCTACTGATACCCCAATTACCAAAAAACTGAGATCGAAAAACAAGTACGAAAATTGTTGGGTTTTGGGCTGATTAGACCCAGCAACAGTCCATTCTCTTCCCTAGTCTTACTTGTTAAGAAAGCTAATGAAGAGTGGAGATTCTGCATTGAATACTTGGCATTGAACTCCATCATTATTAAAGACAAGTTTCCCATCCCTATTATAGACGAGTTAATTGATGAACTCTTTGCGGCACGCCACTACTCAAAGTTAAACCTTAAGTCTGGGTACCATCAAATTTGGGTACATGAACCTGACATCCATAAGACGGCTTTTCGGACGCATGAAGGTCATTACGAATTTGTGGTAATGCCATTTGGACTCACTAATGCGCCTTTAACTTTCCAAGGATTAATGAACGAGATTTTTCGGCCCTACCTTCGTAAGTTTGTTTTAGTTTTCTTTAATGACATCCTTGTTTACTCCAAAGCCTGGGAAGAACACTTGTAGCATTTACAAATAGTCTTAGAAATTCTGAATCGGCATGAGCTTTATGCTAAACAAAGCAAATGCGTATTTGTTCAAAGAATTCAGTACCTAGGGCATGTCATCTCAGAAGATGGGGTAGAGCCCGATCCATAAAAAATACAGGTGGTTCAAGAATGGCTCACACCTATATCTGTACGTGACTTTAGATTCCTAGGGCTGGCAGGATATCATAGGAAGTTTATTTAGAATTTTGGATCTACTACGGCACCACTTAACCAATTGCTAGGGAAAGACGGATTCAAGTGGGATTCAGAATAGGATTATGCCTTCCATCAACTCAAGAACGCCTTGACCCAAGCTCCAGTTCTTAGCCTTCCTGATTTCAATTAACCATTCATCATCGATTGTGATGCGAGTGGGATCGAGATCAACGTTGTCTTGATGCAACAAAAGCATTCAATAGCATATTTAAGCGAAAACCTCAAAGGAGCATCACTGAAACTTTCAACATATGAGAAGGAGATGCTCGCCATTGTCAAAGCTGTGAGGAAGTGGCGCCCATATTTGATGGGGAATTATTTCGTTGTACGCACCGATCACAAAAGTCTCAAGTTATTATTGGAACAACGGATCATGACGGATACTCAAGCACGGTGGTTGCCAAAATTGCTAGGCTATGAATATAAAATTTAATACAAGCAGGGAAGCATAAATAATGTCGCTGATTCTTTACCAAGTAAGGTGGAAATAATGTTCCTAGCTCTACCTCAAGCTGTGTGGAGGGAATTATTACAACATAAATGTGAGCAGGACCCGTATTACAAGCAATATGTACGGGCATATATTTGGAATTGCAATGTCTGCCAAAGGAAAAATATCAAAACATATGGCTTCCATCAGCTTATTGCAACCATTGCCAATCCCTGAGCAAATATGGACAGATGTTTCCATGGACTTCATTGAAAGGTTGCCTACTTCTGGAGCACCGACGGAGCTACATGGAACTATATGGGTGCATTGGGCCTCCCAAAGTTTTTTTAAAAAAGTATTTTTAATATATATA
>JANIHZ010000209.1:13668051-13678971 GCA_027478365.1 Erythroxylum rufum | reverse complement strand
AAAATTTCAAAGAGACAGAACCTAAATCGGACTAAATTTGCTTAATATGCTAACCCCTAATTTGGGGCGTTACAAGGACATTCATTTATCATGGCAGTAGGTTACTGAGGAGACTGGGCCGCTCGACTGTAATAAGTTGGATCAGCATCATCCAGTTGAGCAAGTAACAGTTTCAGCTTTAGGTTATCAGTTTGAGCCTGGGTAACCATGTGATGTGTTTTAGATGGATTGATTGGAGGAAGAGGGGGAAAAGCAGAGCTTGGTGAAAATTGAGGTTGGTTGGTTGATTAGCGAATAAAGAGTTCATGTTAAGGATGTGGGATTGGTTGGGGCTGTATGGACGTCACAATAGGTGGTGGTGGAACTGCTAAAAAATGAATTTGAGGAGCTTGGACATTATAACTGGTTAATCATGAACCCGAGAAGCCATCAACACCAAATACGAAAACACCTACTCATCAAATACCACATGACATGAGATGAAAATTTGTCTAGAGAGAGGATCCAAGCATTTACAGCCTTTATGGATGCGACTATAACTAACTAAGGAAAATACATTTACAAGAACAATTGCTCAATTTATTAGAAGTATAAGGATGTAATCAGGGAAAACGAAGACATCCAAAAATACGTAAAGACGAATAGTCAGGAGTGTCACCAAATAACTTATAGATTGTCAAATTGTAAAATAGGCGTGGGTAAGCGATTAATTAAATAAACTGCAGTATCAAAGGCACGGGTTCAATATTTCTTATCAAGTTGTGCACGAGTTAAAAGGTCAAGACCGGTTTCAACTATATGGTGGTGTTTGCATTCGGTGCACTTATTTTGTTCGGGCGTGTAAGGGCAATAAACTCGGTGAAAAATCCTATTATTTGTTAAGTAACAATGTAAGGTTTGAAATTATCCCCTCAGGCGAATTGAAAATTTTTATAGGAAGACCAAAGTGTTTTTCAACAAGGGAGCATAACTCAATAAATTTACAAAGCACCTTAGATTTATATTTTGAGAAATAAATCCAACAATACTTGGTGTAATGATCATACAATAACATATAATTTATTACTAATTACTTGGGTTATTGGTTGACAGCTGGTTTCAACCTAATGCAGAAGAAGCCTTTCACTATTTATGACACTAAATTTAATTCTAAACAACCTAAATACAAGTGGGTTCTTAGGACATCACTTAATAAAATAGTGCACAAGTGGAGTCACTCACAACATTTACTTTAACGACAGCAAAATCAAACTACAGAATCTCCCAAAACCGAATCAGAACTTTCTCTCGTAGATGCTTAAGAACCCTAAGACTTGTATATAATCTATGCACGCTCTTAAATTAACAAAAACACACCGCCAAAACCCATATACTTGTTCATCCTCTGCCCTTAACCACCCTCGTTCACTACCGCCACACACCGTAGCCACCTAGTCTGTTCTCATTTTCTCAGAGAAACCGAGTCATCCCTGCCACCCCAAGATGACCCATTTACGTGAAACGCTCTCTTCAACCTCTCTCTTTAAGAGCCAATACTTGTTTCCCAAAGTCACTCATTCTCGTCTCTTTGTATATGAAAACAAGAACTTTAGCTCTCTGAATACCCAACTATGGCCGTTTCGTGTCAATCGTTACTGCAGACTCAGCAAGCCAATGAATTCAACTCGATGCTGCCAAAAGATCAGCCCTGAAACGGCTATCAAAGATATTGTGGTGTCGTCAAAAGTTGGCAAACGAGCGGATTTAAAGAAAATCATGATTCTTGGTGCTGGTCCCATTGTGATTGGGCAAGCTTGCGAGTTCGACTACTCGGGTACTCAGGCTTGTAAAGCGTTGAGAGAGGAGGGGTACGAGGTTGTCTTGATAAATTCGAACCCGGCCACTATTATGACTGACCCGGAAATGGCTGACCGGACTTACATTACTCCAATGACACCGGAGTTAGTGGAACAGATTATTCAAAAGGAGCTGCCAGACGCTATATTGCCTACAATGGGTGGTCAGACAGCTTTGAATCTTGCGGTGGCTTTGGCAGAGAGCGGTGTGCTGGAGAAATATAATGTTGAATTGATTGGAGCTAAGCTTGATGCCATTAAAAAAGCTGAGGATAGAGATCTTTTCAAGCAAGCAATGAAGAACATTGGAGTTAAAACGCCGCCTTCTGGGATTGGAACTACACTTGATGAGTGTATTGAGATTGCTGGTGAAATTGGTGAGTTTCCGTTGATTATTAGACCTGCATATACACTAGGTGGTACTGGCGGTGGTATTGCATACAATAAGGAGGAGTTTGAGGCTATTTGTAAAGCAGGTTTGGCAGCTAGCTTGACCTCGCAGGTGTTGGTTGAGAGGTCATTGTTGGGGTGGAAGGAGTATGAGCTAGAGGTGATGCGTGATTTGGCTGATAATGTGGTGATCATTTGCTCAATTGAGAATATCGATCCCATGGGAGTGCATACAGGGGATTCGATCACGGTTGCTCCTGCTCAGACATTGACTGATAAGGAGTATCAACGGTTGAGGGATTATTCGATTAAGATTATTAGAGAGATTGGCGTGGAGTGTGGAGGGTCTAATGTGCAGTTTGCGGTCAACCCTGTGGATGGCGAGGTTATGGTTATTGAGATGAATCCTAGGGTGTCCAGATCTTCTGCTTTGGCTTCCAAGGCTACTGGTTTTCCTATAGCAAAAATGGCTGCTAAGTTGTCTGTTGGATATTCATTGGACCAGATTCCTAATGATATAACCAAGAAGACACCGGCAAGTTTTGAGCCTTCTATTGATTATGTCGTGACGAAGGTAAGTCCATTTGTCTAAGCTTTCTTCTTGTTTCCTATACTAACACGTACTTGAATCAGTTTATAAATTCTTGTTTGACTAGCTTGTTAAGATTGATGGCTAAAGTTAGTTTTCAGGAAAGTCATAATCTTGGCTTAAATTCTTGTTTGTTTGAACTATTTGTATGTATTATTGAAATTTTTGCTTTCTTTTTCCAATGGAGATGAAGATAAGCTTAGTCGTTGATGAAAGATGTTGAGATTTTGGTGTAAATTTAAATTTCGATGTAAACTTTACCTTAGGTCTGACTGCAGGAAGAGTATCATGCGGAAAAAAGATATGTTGATATGAGTATTAATTTCACAGGTTTCATTCACTTTTTGGCAGTGACTTATAGTTCTGGAAATGCAATTGCTTGTGGAATTTAATTCATTGCAATGGTGATAGGAATTCTTTTCTTTGACGTCAACAACTTGTGTTGCTACTTTGAGGGTCTAGACATTTTTTAATTTTTGTGGGTAAATTTCAACTTTTATTTTCTGATATAATATATTGCTCTGAATGTTGTAACAAAACTATTGCGATGTCATTGTCAAGGCTTTTAAATGACTGAATGTTCTGTTTGTGCTTTTAATAAATCATCTTCTCAATCATTTCAACCTGTTGGCCAAAACATTCCGACTCTTGTTTCCCTAACACTGCACTAATACTTGCTTCATTTTCTAATAATTAACAATGTCAAAATTTTCTTTTCTCTGTTCAGATCCCCAGGTTTGCATTTGAGAAATTTCCTGGTTCTGAGCCATTATTGACAACCCAGATGAAATCTGTTGGTGAGTCAATGGCAGTTGGTCGCACATTTCAAGAATCCTTTCAGAAAGCAGTTCGGTCACTGGAGTGTGGATACCCAGGATGGGGATGTGCACAAGTTAAAGAACTCGGCTGGGACTGGGACCGATTAAAGTACAGTATTCGAGTTCCAAGCCCTGATCGTATTCATGCCATATATGCTGCAATGAAGAAAGGGATGAAAGTTGATGAGATACATGAACTAAGTTACATTGACAAATGGTTTCTCACTCAGCTTAAAGAATTGGTCGATGTTGAACAATATCTTATGGCTCGAAGCTTGTCTCATCTTACAAAGGATGATTTCTATGAAATTAAAAAACGTGGTTTCAGTGATAAGCAGGTAGCATTTGCTACCAAATCCACAGAGGAGGAAGTGCGATCAAAACGCATTTCTTTTGGAGTTATTCCAGCATACAAGCGAGTAGACACTTGTGCTGCTGAGTTCGAGGCTAATACTCCTTATCTGTACTCTTCATATGACACTGAGTGTGAATCGGCTCCAACCAAAAGGAAGAAGGTTTTGATTTTAGGTGGAGGACCCAACCGTATAGGTCAAGGGATAGAGTTTGATTACTGTTGTTGCCACACCTCCTTTGCCCTCCAGGTTTGTGATTGAACATTACCTACTTCTCCCGGACTCTCTCTTTCCTCCAACTGAAAAGAAGGAAAAAAGAATTAAGAAAGAGGCCTACTATCAGATTTTACTTGCCATTTTACATATGTGATGATGGTAGTTAGTAAGTCAACCTACTATATTTCCTTCATTTTCTGATGTCTGTTATGAATTATTTACTGCAAAGAATATTAACGTGGCAATGTCCGTCTGCAAGATACGAACCCTACAGATAATAAAGGAAAAAAATACTTTGTCATAAATAAATATTCTTGTTTCAATTACTGCCAGTAACTTGATCACAATAAATATTCTTGTTAGTTGCAGTTTTAGTGCTTGAGCTTGTTAAGTGAATTTCTGATGAAGCAACAGCCGTGATTGAGAGGGGACAAAAAACTGAAGCAAATTGTGATTAATTGACTTGAATCTCACTTTATCTGGTCATCAGAATATTATTAAGATTCTCATTGGTTCGTTCCCTGTTGTGACATGAACTACTTTTGTGAAAAGGTCCAATCATATAGTTATCGATGAACATGTTTATGCATCATTGGTATGTTGAGGTGGTTGCTCGTAGTTTATGATTTTCTATGTGCTTCCTTTATACAGAATGCAGGGTTTGAGACAATTATGATGAATTCAAATCCTGAGACCGTGTCCACAGATTATGATACAAGTGATCGTCTATACTTTGAACCGTTGACAGTAGAAGATGTTTTAAATGTTATAGACTTGGAACAACCTGATGGCGTCATTGTACAATTTGGAGGTCAAACACCACTGAAGCTGGCTTTGCCTATCCAGCAATATCTAGATGAGAATAAGCTTGAAACTGCCAGTGGCAATGGGTTTGTGTGCATTTGGGGTACATGTCCTGACTCTATTGATGCTGCTGAGGACCGAAAGCGGTTCAATGCTATTCTGAAGGAACTAAAGATTGAGCAGCCAAAAGGAGGCATTGCTAAGAGTGAAGCCGATGCTCTTTCCATTGCATCAGATATAGGCTACCCAGTAGTTGTCCGTCCTTCTTATGTATTAGGTGGCCGAGCAATGGAGATTGTATATAGTGATGATAAACTTGTGACTTATCTGGAAAATGCTGTAAAGGTTGACCCAGAAAGGCCTGTATTAATTGACAAATATTTATCTGATGCTATTGAAATTGATGTAGATGCAGTGGCAGATTTGCATGGTAATGTGGTGATTGGGGGAATTATGGAGCATATTGAGCAGGCTGGGGTTCACTCTGGTGACTCTGCTTGTATTCTTCCAACGCAAACTGTCTCATCTTCTTGTTTGGCCTTAATTAGGTCGTGGACTATACAATTGGCAAAAAGTCTTAATGTCTGTGGGCTTATGAATTGCCAATATGCAATTACAGCAGCTGGGGATGTTTTTCTGTTGGAGGCAAATCCTCGCGCTTCTCGTACTGTCCCATTTGTCTCCAAAGCAATAGGTCATCCACTAGCCAAGTACGCTGCCCTAGTGATGGCCGGCAAGTCACTTAATGATCTAGGTTTGACTAAGGAGGTGATCCCAGCACATGTGGCTGTCAAGGAAGCAGTTCTTCCTTTTGAGAAATTCCCAGGCTGTGATGTGTTATTAGGACCTGAAATGAGGAGCACTGGTGAGGTAATGGGTATAGCCTATGTGCCTGCTATTGCATTTGCCAAGGCTCAAATTGCTGCTGGGCAGAAACTACCAGTTTCTGGTACCGTCTTTCTGAGCTTAAATGACTTGACAAAATCTCATCTTGAAAGGCTTGCCACGGCCTTTCTAGAGCTTGGTTTCAGAATTATTGCAACTTCAGGAACAGCTCACTTTCTTGAATTGAAAGGTATCCCTGTTGAGAGTGTGCTAAAGTTGCACGAGGGACGTCCCCATGCTGGACATATGCTTGCCAATGGACAAATTCAGTTGATGATAATCACGAGCTCTGGGGATGCACTTGATCAGATTGATGGCCGACAACTGAGGAGGATGGCTCTTGCTTACAAAGTTCCGATAATAACAACTGTTGCTGGTGCTTTGGCAACTGCAGATGCAATAACGACCTTGAAATCCTGCAGTATTGATATGTTAGCCCTTCAGGATTTCTTTGAAGTTGAGGAACAGAAAACAAGAAGTGAAAGCTTGCAGTCAGCCTCTTCTGCTCTTTGATTGAGAAGGTAATAACTTCTTCATCTTTTTGGTTTGATACGGATTAATAATTTCGAGAGTTCTTTATAGTAATCCAGTTTACTTAAACATCCTTTTTCACTTCAGAGTGCTGATAAATACTGGCCAAGGAGCTTGATATAAATTTCCACTACGGTTTTCTACACGAACTAGTCTACCTTAGACAAAAACATTCCATGGGATGTGGTTGACAAAGTGTAATCTATTGTCAACAATTTGAAATCCCCACCGTTTCACATATCACCTCTGTGGTGATGAAATTTTGTAAATGAAACATTGATGTAGTTGTTTCTGTCTATTCACTTGAGCTCTCTTGCTTGAACTTGGTTGAGGTGTCAAATGGAAGTATATGTGATATTTTCAGATTTCAGCCATTTATATAAGATTTTGTGGATTGCCCTTTTAGTTCAATGTGCTAGATATTGTGGTTTAATCTCTAAATCCTCCATTGCAACTGTACTCTTTAACGGTTAAGCTTAGCAATTGCAGAAACAGCACTACTATAAGCTCTAACTATGTTTCAACTTCCTAATGCTTTTGGTTTTGAAAAGCATGCGTGTAAATCTGGCACGAGCCCGGTTCGAAGTAAATGGATAAAATCTGACTTGACAGGGTTTTGACGGGACTGATGGCTGTAGAATTGAGCAATTAAAATAATGTGGTTTCGCGTGAAGTCCGATTGTACGTGGGTTGAAAGAAAATGGGTCCAGGCCCTTTTACCAACCCTACGTGTGTGCTATGTGGGTAATTTCTTTGCTGGCCATAGCCATAGCCATACCCGAGAAATTAAGTTACTGAAAGACAGCCATGCGAAGAGAAAATTCCCTGGAACAGGTTTCCGAATTGCTTTTATACATACTTTCTCGGGTTAGATGGTTAATGGTTATGGCCCATCAAACTAATTTTCGTCGTCTTAACCGGTGCGATGCGATTAAAGGCTTAGCTTACTTCCAAGTTCTTATTGCGGTCTTTCTTAAATATCTTTATTTACTTGAGATAGATACCTTTCCTGTCATGTCCTGGGAAAAGTAGTCAAGCCAAACCTAACGCAACTAACGAATTCTGACTTTCTAGAGACCCAAATACGACAAGCATTGACGTTAGTTCTGCGAAATCAAACTACCCCATTATTTGTTTTTTCAATTATTTGGCATGTGAACCCGTATTAAAACTTCATCTAAACCCTCTCCTCACGATCTTGATTCACTGGAAGAGGTAATTATGTAAAGTAAAAAGAGATAGTAACGTTATAATCTTATCTATATCTCCTTGCATACGTTGATTTAGTAAAATCACATTTTGTATGCCCTTATGTTAAAATATTCCCTCTTTTTATTACAGTTCTACAAGAGGAAACTAAGTCTAAGAAAGCAAAATTTTTCCTCTGGGTACTAAGTGAAGGATTTGAATTCTTTTTTATGCCTAACTTCTGGAAACACACACTTAATTATTACACGACTGACTCATTAGTACCTTAGAAAAAAATAACTAAAAACCGGCGTTTTCTTTTCCAACTATGATGGACATGTATATCATCACAGACGTTCCTTAATTTGTGGAAGGAGTGTGCTTAGTACTGAAGCACGTGTCAATAATTTGACTGGATAATAAGTTTCATTTTATCTCCAATCAGGGACTGAGCAATTATTCAACAAGTTATGCTTTCTGCTAACACTTAGGTTGAATCTATCCAACCGTGAATACATTTCAACCTTGCAGCCTCTTGAGTCATGGAAGCTGAGGAAAAAAGACCAAGAATTTTGAGGGCACTACGGTTAAGCTTGGCAGCTGTAATCAGTGCTCTTCTGCTACATAATGCTAGCGGTCTGAAGTGGGATACTGCTTGCTTTTAAGACCTTGTTGCCCCTAAAAACCGTGTGGGCCTTCCCAAGAATATACACAAAATAGTGGAAGACACAGAAATTGGCTTCATCGGGCTGATCATATTCGTCGCAGCAGTAGTGAATCCGTCGCATAACGTTTGACAACTTGCATTCACTTGTGCAACGTGACTTGTCATTCCCTTTAAAAAATATTCTGATAACTTTTCGCTTCTGCTTCCAACAACCGTTCCAGAATCTCATAGAATTATTAATCTTCTTCTAAAGTTGCTGCACTGCTTCATTCACATTAATTTGGTGTACAGCTTATTAGCTTTGTGCAATTAAGGCCATGAACACTGTTCTGAAAGTCGTTGGTCAAGTCTAAAGAATGTTTTTGGTCATGTTCTCGTAATTTGTCACACACAGACTTGGGTCCGAGTGTCTTACTGAGAAGGGATATCTTACGATAGCCATGTCCCTATTGGCAAGGTTAGCCCGAGCCGTACCATATGTTTGATAAGACGAGGAGCCTTTTTGTGCATTTAATGTTTACTTTATATCAGTTTCAAAATAAGGGTGAGTCTGAGTGAATATATATGTATATCATGATCGTCGGCTTGATATGCCGTATCAGTAAGTGCACTTACGAGTGAGATGATGTTTCTGCCACGACCATTCAAACCGGATTATAACATTTCTTCTCTGACATGACAAGAACCTGACTGATAAAACCAAGTGGGTCCTGAAATCGATAAATATAACTTGACTGCACCACCGCCTATCAGTACTAACTAGCTGATCTCCGCTCGTATTACATGGACTGCACTTGATTGATACAAGTAACAAGTTAGCAGCAAGTTTTGAAACCGTTACGCTACTACTTTTCATAACTATGCATGTAAACTAGAAAAAACTTGAATAGCCCATACGGCCAAAACATTTATAATGCAAAATAGGTTTTGTATCATATAGTTCTCACCACTTGTTGCGCGGGAATCGAAGCAACATGTGTTTACACTTCAAACTAGTTGGTGCTGTGGAGGATCAAATATGAACTGTTTGAGGGACATGTGGACTATATATGTAAAAGTAGTAAATTATAAACAAAAGATAGTCCTTTTAGCTTGTTAAGGTCCACACGCAAAAGACTATTAAAAGAGAGGAAATTAAAGAGTTTTAAGTCTAGTGGAATGTCATAGACATAGAGAGAGTCCGATCCAACTGCTTCTACCCCAAAGCTAAGGTTTAGATTTTTCCAATAAAGTGGAAATTTTGGTTGGTTTTGGTTGGAGTTTTCAGTGACAATCTTGCTAATATGGAAGATTTTCTCTGTAGCCGTCGAATTCTTAGAAACAGACATATATGTAAGACTTTTAAGATGCAAAGGTGTCGCAATCCTAATGGAAGTTTAAGACTTCTTAATACAGGTTTCTTCCTTCATGCGCTGAACGAGCCATGTCCTCTCCACCAACCTTGCCCCAGCTTGTCTCCATTGTTTACTCTTTTGTAACAAATTAAAAGTTGTAGAACGTATATGCTATCAATTCCTTACTTGCTGTTCCCTTTACCAAATTGATTAGTAAATGGTTATTATAGATAACATGATTGATGGGATATAAGAAAAATACCCTGAAAAGACAATTGGGTCGTTCTCCCGTCCCGAAAGGCCAAGGTCATGAAGTGGTGGTTAAGGCGGGAGTGGGAAAGATGAGTGTTGTCTGCTAAAATGGTCGCAGCAAACCCAATAACTAATTATGGCCACTTGGCATTTCTGGAAAGGCGGAGGAAGCAGAAGTAGTTCAGTGGTGGACTGCTTGGGATTTCTGGGAGCTACTTGCTGGCCCCTCGAGGGCCTAACATCGATCAATCTTTAGCCTATTGAGGCTCCAACTTCAGGATTTTACAGTGGATAAGTGTTGTAAAGTCCTAGTGCAATAGACGTTTTACATCACGGTCTATACTAAAAATATGGTAAAGATCACATCAAAAGTACCTGCCAATGATAATTGCATTATTAGATAGGAAGGTCATCGTTACTAATTTTCTTTTACCAATAATTAAAAAGCTATATTTGATATATAAAAAAAACAATAAGTCAACCGGTGCTAGTTAATAATTAATTACATTCTTAATTATCTTCGTATAAAAGTAAAATATGTTATATATAAAAATATGACTTATTGTGTTAAAATATGATTTTTTAGTCGCCAAAATTAGAATTGGATCGATACAGAAAAGATTAGCATGACTCCTACGTAAGAATAACACGCATAAATTGAGAAATGATTAAAAAAAAAAATTAGTCGCTTGAATTTGGTTCAGCTTCTCCCCAGTTATCTCTTCGAAACCTCTGATAGCATCAATTAGATGATTGATCTTATCTGCGACTTTTGGTTTGTCTTTTGTTGAAAACGAGAGATTTGAAGATAAAAATTGGGCTATCAACTCAGGATTTTTTGAGCAAAGCAAAAATATGAAGCGAAGAATAATCGTTTTGGCTTGGAAAAGACGTAAAGATTGGAGGGTGTCCAGAAAACACTTGTAAAGTCAATCTTATTTGCGGTAGAAGTCAAATAATGGCAGATATGAGGTCCTTTTTTTAAATAATAAAAAACTTTAATTTATTTTTCACTTTAATTTTTTTTGTTTTTAAATTCAGTAAAAATATATATTTTT
>JANIHZ010000209.1:13653188-13667700 GCA_027478365.1 Erythroxylum rufum | reverse complement strand
AAAAAATGTAATAAAAAACAGAAGTTATCCCTTCTAATAGCATCCAGTTCTGGTTGAAATAAAACTTGTAGTTAAATAAAAATGTGTCTGTCTTTTTATATTAATTAATTTAATTTTATAATTTAACCTTAAATCATTAAAAATAATTATGTTATTGACGTATTAAATAATTTATTCAAATTATATATTTTTAATTTGTCATATAACACAATAATCTACTCAAAAAATATAGGATTTATTTGTCCACAATAAATTTTATTTTTCTGCACAACGTATTACTTATTTCTTAAAGGAATAAAAAGGGAAAATTAATTTCCTAAAGTAATCCCGTCTCTGAAGAAAAGTCAATGCTTTGGAAAAAAGAAAAGAAGATATGGATATAAATAGACTTTTCACATGGCAAATCCGAAAAAAAGTACAGAAACCTAACAAGCAAGAAGAAAAAAAAACACATCGCCCGCATGACGTCATTCGCTACACCATGACGCTCCGTTTTCCACTATATAATCTAACTAAGCCTCCTCAAACAACCCCACACCTCTCAAAACACACTCTCTGATCCCAACTAATGTGTGTATCTAATCTTGTCCTCAAAACAGAACAACGTTTCAACAGTGATGGAGCATAGTGACACTACTGCTGCTACTGCCACCACCACAACTACCAACTCATCTTCTCCTCTATCTCGTTCCCCTTCTTCTTCTCCTTCTCCTCCTCCTCCTCCTCCTCCGGTGGTTGTTAGTCCCTGCGCCGCCTGCAAGATTCTTAGGAGGAGATGTGCTGAGACATGTGTGTTGGCTCCTTATTTTCCTCCCACTGAACCAGCCAAGTTCACCATTGCTCACCGCGTCTTTGGTGCCAGTAACATCATTAAGTTCTTGCAGGTACCTAGTTTCCTGACAAAGTTTTAGATTAGACTTGTTTTTAAGGGTGTTCCATTTGATGGCACTCCTTGAAGGCTGACAATTGCTCGGCGGCTGCAGTATTTTAATTGTCCGTGAATTGACAGAAGGGACCAGGAAAACTCTAGTTAATTAGTTTACTAGACGTTCTTGGCTTAGCTGATGGGGTTTAGAATCTGACGCTAACAAAAGTTACAAGTAAGATTAAGAGGGCCATTTTAGTTCAGATTGTAGGAATATTCAGAAAGCACATGCATCAGTTTCTTCGTAAGAGTTGTTACAGAGGAACTCTACAATTTGTGAAAAAGAGATTTTCTGACTTGGGGTTACTAGGTAGGTCAACATTTTTATGCGAATGGAGGGATGATTTATATCTTCTTTTCTTTTTGGACACGGAAAAGTAAATTCAGCAAGCCGAAAAGTGAGGGCATGCCAAGTCTCTCACTATCAATCACTATGAAATGAGGACAGAAATCTTTTCTTTATTTTGACAATTCGCTGTTAAACGTGAAAAAGCCACCAAATTGTAGAAAAAAATCAGTACAGAATGAGATGGCTGATCTTGATTTTGATAATAAACTTGACTTAAGGGACCATTTTGGGGCAAAGTTAATTTGAAGACTTGCACTATAAATTTATAATAGCTAGTGGCACTAAGGTTATCCCTTCATAGTTGAATTGCTTCCAAGTCCCTCGCCTTAATGCATATGCATTGAATTGAATTTCAGGAACTTCCAGACTCTCAAAGGGCTGATGCTGTGAGCAGCATGGTTTACGAGGCCAGTGCCAGGATCAGAGACCCTGTGTACGGATGTGCAGGGGCTATATGCCAACTACAGAAACAAGTTAACGAGCTCCAAGCGCAGCTCGCCAAAGCACAAGCTGAGGTTGTGAATATGCAATGCCAACAAGCCAACCTTGTGGCTCTACTTTACATGGAAATGGCACAATCTCCTCCTCCTCCTCATCAACAACAACAATCATCTCAACAACTTGTCGACAATTTCATTAGCTACCCACAATCATACCAGACCAATGCCTGCTTCCCTGATGAGAACAGCCTTGGGTCAATGTGGGAGCCTCTTTGGACGTAATCAATGATAACCCACCGAAGCCACCTAAAGTTGTAGCATGCAATTAGTATCCTAAGACACTCTCCTAACTCCAAATATGAGGAGAGCTCCCTAGGAGATTAGTTTTCTAATAAATTTTAACTTTAGTAACTCTAGGAGTACAGGTATTACCTGATGGTATGTGATATATTTGGGAGGGAAATTGTAAGGTGAGATCTAATCTTCTTTGTCAAAGCTAGACGAAGTGGATTGGCCTTTTTTCTCCAAGTAATCTATACATTAATATTAAGAAAGGACCAAAGTCCCTTTCTATTATCAGTCTAATCCTGCTCTGTGCTCTGTGTACATAATATTGATTCCTAAACAACTTTCTGGTTACCTGCTATCGTTGCTTCTAATCAATGTTCCAATTTTCTTTTTTCCTTTTGTTCAACTTTGTTAATGCAATCAATTGACCATCGCATTACTAAATACAAGTCAATTAAAAGATACCATTTTCTACTCTTCTTTGGATTTTACATCATTTTGTAACCAATGGAAAGATGATTAGATTCTAAAGCAACCCAGTAAAGCTCTAATCCATACGGTGCTTTTACCTAGAGTTGAAAACTTCTTATACTACGTTGAGTTGAATTAACTCTTCCAACAATATCATTTATATTCAACAATGGTTTAAATTACATTGCAACCCCTTTGCATCAATGGATTTTTAGCTTTCTATTGATAAGAATAAAGGCAAAAGAGATATTATAATTAAATCTCTCATTTAATAATTTTAAAATATATTTTTATTCTAAATTAATTAAAATATTTTGTGACATTAAAAATTCAAAATAAAAAATTTTATTTTAAACAACCTGCTAGGTCATTTTATTGAAAGTTATAAAGTGAAGTAATAGTCCAACAGGCAGAATAAAGTTATCTATTATTATGTGATTTGATACGTTGATAAGTTAGGTTAGGTGAAAGTACGGAAAGAAGGCTTCGAAGTTTCGGTAAACAAAAGCCTACGTAACAGTTCCAATGCTACGCCTTGAACCACTCGGCTTTAATTATTGTAAACATAACGTAATTTATATAATTAATTCTGTAGTTATTGTAAATTGGCAACAACTATTTTTTTACTTTTTACTTTTTTAGGATTTTTAATCGCAACACTCATTCTTTATTCTTAAGAAAATTATAATAATGCGAAAAGTTTTTTAAGTAATGATTAAGAAAGTAAGTATCTTGGGTTTCTATCTTTTACTATATATAGGAAAAGAAAGGTTTGCGTCTTTTATTATAAGAAAAAAGTGTCTGGATGATCTCTTGTTCATGTCTCTTGTTTCTTAGCGCGTTGCTTACCCTTTCGTTTACGACATCTTAAATTGCATCGTTCACATCTCAATGTTTTGTTTTCGGTGCTTTTTCCTACTCAATTTGTTTTACGTGCGTACAGGACAAACTGCGGCTGCAAATCCTTCTACATGCATGTGTATTGTTTTACCCTGATTATACAAGGATTGCATGTGCAGATTTTGTAAATGCAAAATCTCGATGGAAGAGTTCAAATCAACTATCTTGTTCAATCTTTTCACAGAAATAGCCGAATCTGCATGTTCTGCTACCCTACAAAATGTCATGGTATCTATCATCTTTTGATCAATCAAATCAAATATCCTCTTTTTAGCACATAAGAAACTAAATCGTACCATTTTATTTAAATTCCAAATTTTATGAGAAATCAAGTAACAATCAAAACTCACAATTTTATATTGTAATTTTACATTTATTTTGAACTATTAATGTAAAATTTGAAGAGATTTAATAATATACAGTCTTATTTTTAATTATTAAAAAAATTATTTCTAAACAATAATACAAAAATAGTGCACATTTAAATTAGTTCGCAAGATAGTGAAGAGAAAAAAAAAATGATATAAGCGTCTTAGATAATATTTAATTAGGTACATTTTTTGTATATTTAAATTGTATCAAACATGGAAAAGAAGAATTTAATTCATGATTTGAAAAAACTAATTTGATCACATAACATGAATCTCAAATTTAGTCGGGGTGATGGTTCAATTTTAATCCTTGAATACGATGTCGTCTCATATTTTTAAATAAAGCATAAAAGCCGTTTCATTTTATTTCAGTATATCGCAAATATTGAATTCGAGCATAAGGCAAGGCAAAGGAGCCTTTGACATGGCACGTGCTTTGGTGGTTGTATAATTAGCTTTATGATGATATTCTCAATTGTTTCGGGAATATTTGTCCCCCCCTAAACACGGTTTGAATCATAATTTAGATCACTTGCACACCACGTGAACATGATGGCTAAGAAGTGAACAAAGCATTCTGTCACCTGTCGGCAACCAACTGATGTGTTGTACTCGTCTCTTTATTATTATGGAGCAGATAGAAGTGTTATTTTTGACCCATCGTCACGTGCCTTTGAGATCTGAGCACCACAAATATAACTTTTTTTAAAAAATTTGTGAAACTTATAGTTATTGTATTTCTCATTGGATAATAAATTATAATTTATGTATTTCAAATAAATTATTTAACAAATTAATAATTCAAAAATAAAAATGGAGAATTAAATGAGCAAAATGGATAAAAAATCACTAAAATCTCTGTTGAAAGACGTATTATAGTACAGGGGATGAAGACTACCCTATGCTCTTTTTGTATACTATAATTTAGCAAATTAGATGAATATTTTATTATATCTTTACACCTTGTTTACTATTTTGATGATAATATAAAAGTATATTGTTGGAAAATCACAAATGAGTAATCCACCTCACAAATAGACATATAGATAAAGTGAGTTATATACAAGGATATGGATATGACTCATAACTGATTGTGGTTTTATGATGAGATATGATATCATAATTGTATATGGGCTCATTTGAATTCGTCTAATTTTACCGTTTTAACTCAAATATGTTTGGTTTTATAACAGTGGGTCTTACTTAATTAAATTTGTGTGATTTAGATAAGCAAATTTATGATCATATTAATTTAAAGGCAAGGTTAGAAATAACATAGAAGATATATTTTTATAAGAGTTGTCACATAACAAATCTAGGAGTTATATGAGATGTGATTAATAAAGTTATTATTCACCTAATTTAAGTTTAATTGGTTTGTTAAGTAAAATCTAGATTAACTAAATTCGAATGGAATCCTAGCCCACTAGAAAGATTAATCTTAAATAGTAGTGAGGACTATTATTTTAAATAAAATAGTAGAAGTAACAAATTTACGATTAAAGTCTAGATCTTATTTAGTAGTCATGATATATAACTAATACTCGCTTTTCTTACATTTATGTTTTGTTCATGGTAAACTTTACCTTGCTTAGTATAGTTGATACTAAGAGCGTGTGAACCAAATATCTTAGATACATGTTATGTTTGAGAACAGTAAAGGAAATTTGTATTGTCATTATGTATTTTTTGCTATAATCTTTATTGAGGATTCGATGACAAAGTTATAGAAATATGTCAATATCATATAGATAACAAAATGTAATGACATTTTGAGTTGATTAATGTCTTATAAACTTTGATGACAACATGTAAGATGTATGTCAACACCATGATAGCAAGATATAAGAGGTTATGTATAACAGAGTTGAAAGGTATAGTACCTTGATGGAATTGTTTCATTCAATTTACTCTACAAAATGCATAAACATAGACATAAATTAAAAACTTTGCTATAATATGATAATATATGCCATAAGAAGAACATAATTGCATGAATTTTCTTGCCTATACATGATATGACAGAAATCACATGTATTTCTAGTTCATGCTTATAAGTATTTGATACTGAATTTAGATTCAATATTATTATAATGTTCAATGCATGATAAGAAGTAGATTATTAAGTAAAAGTAGTTAATTCAATCTTATACACATAGTTTGTATCTATTGAATCAATGACAACTTACGCTTAACATAAGTGGCTAGAATATAAAGTTAGATAACCAATACTATCTTTTTATACCATGTTGGTTTAAATTATCATAACGAGAATCACAAAAATATATGTATCCTTTTAATTATAAATCATACGAAACTTGTTAAGTTGAAGAATAACCAATTCAATCTTTAGTGAAAAGATGATGATGATATTAAATTGTTAAGTTTATATATGTGATGTATTAGATGGAATAACTATTTATAAAAGAATTATACTTGTATTTCATTAAAGTACTAATGAATTTATATAATATAGTCATATGTATTAAATGAAATAATGATTTAACATTTTGAAAAGTTCAAAGTACTTAAATCTAAGTAGAAATTAAGCATTGAGAATGTAAAAGCACTTCGATGAGATTGATATGGCGAGTTTTAAACTTCTCAATTATTTATAAGGAATGAGATTTTCTAGTGAATACCTCTACAATAAAATTCCCCAAGTGTATGGATTTATGTAAGGAGAAAAATATAATATGAAATATTGTATGATGCAATACTTATTTCTTCTATAGCTAGACATAGTACTACAACTTACCTTTGAAAGTTCTAATTAAATTAATAAACAGGAATTCATATTAGATATGAAATGGAAAGACTTTTAAAGAGTCAAATAGGTAATGATTTTGGAAAGTGATGCTTAGCTGAAGCATTTATTATCCACTAACTTTATAACTAACTTGGATAATAAAAGGTTATGAGATACCAAAATCTTACAATCATATTGAACAAATTGTTTGTTTCAATGTATACTTATAGGAGAATAGTTCCCATGATAAGTTGGCAGTAAGAAGAAATTTAAAAGTTTAAATCTTATGACAATACATTTAATTGGAACTAATGACTTTATTGATACATTTGATGTATACTTGAAAGGCTACAAGATGTTGATAGATTCACTTTCATGATAAATTAAAAGAATTTGTTTTAGAAATGACTATGAATTTATCATGTCTACCAAAAGGTTAGTGGGAATGTCATTTTGCTTTACAGTAGGAGTATGTAGAGACTTATTTCTCCCAAACAACAATAATTCATATTTTTAATTGTTGAAAATACAATTGTCCAAGAACAACTCTTATTGGATATGAAAGGGTAACAAATGAAAGGGTAACAACTTAATTATGGGAATTTAATTTATAAAGATAGGTTGGAAGGTGTTTACCTATTGTAGTCCAAGTACATAAATAATGCACTAAAGATGTTTAGTATTTGAGATATCTACTACTCGTGAAGTATTTAAGATATCCATCATTTTATGCATTAGTTGATATTTAAGTTCAAGTCAACAAGGATATTAAATTTAGAGGTAAATCCTTATTAAGGTATATTTTACCAAGAATAATATTATTTTGAGATCGAATAGGTTCTAATATAGCAAATTTTGCTAATTAAGCTATAACATATTTTTCATTTAGTGGAAATGATTAAGTGAATTAAGAAGTTATTTAACGATCTAGATATATTTCCTTGCATTGTTTAGACAGTATGTATTGTAGAACATTAGAGTCATTAGGCATGTGAAAGAAGCTAAGATCTCATCAAAGATCTAAGTATGCATTTAGGTAGTTTCTTTTAATTATGAATTAAGATGAAAATTGTAAGATTTAAGCAAGTGCTTACTATAGAGAGTCTTGTAGAATTCTCTTACTAGACGATTGTCCCACCAGTAGCATGATCATCATATGGTGATATGATATAAGATACTTAAACGATTGACTTAGCGCAAGTAGGAGATTATTGGTTCAAGATACTTAAACGATTGACTTAGCGCAAGTGGGAGATTATTGGTTCACACCCCACAATCAATCAGTTGGTTATAGTTTGATGAAAAAATAGTCTAAAGACATTCTTTATCATGTACATATTTAGATGTATATGATAAATTTTATGGAATAATTATACATTGCAAACAAAATTAAGATGAGATTATAATTATGAGATTAATAATGCATTTATGTATTATCTCTAAATTGTTCATAGTTATTGTTTAATTAAGATTGGACATTAATAAAGTACAAAAAGACTAGCACATATTATGTTTTTCCTTATAAAGAAATCAGTCGATCACATAAATTATAGTATAGAGATACTTAAATAAACATGTAGGTGCTTCTTAGAGAACAAATTTACTGAATTGTCTCCAAACGAGAAATTCATTTGGAACATTACTTCTATCTCTATGGAAATTTTCATTGTGATGATTGTACAAATGATTCTTTGGCTTGAAATCTCCAAAGTTATCTTATATAGGGATTGGTATGTTTTAATACTACTCATGACCTATTCTAGTCAAGGATAGTTAATTCAGTAGTCATTAGATGTAGCATGAACTATATGAAGGTAACTGAGTGATCAATATATGATTCATCACCCTAAAATTATTAGAGAGAATGTTTTGTTGTTCTCAATTAGAATTGATTCAAAAAAATTTAGGCCAAGGTAGGATGACACTTTGTAAAATAGTTTACAGATGTCATTCGTCGATTGAATCAATTACTAATGGTGGAGAACTAACATGGTTGAACTCAAAATAGAGTAGACATCAATTTCATGTTCTATATATAATCAAAACATTGTATGATGAAATGATTGAATTATACAAAAAATCATCCACGCAAAAGTTAGTCAAAAACACTTTGACATGCTTAAATATTTGAGTGGTCATAATGTGTTGCTAAACAACAATCTTAATCTATGTATATAAATTATTTAATTAGAAAATTAAATATATATTAAAGGAGTTTAATTTATCTAATTATAAATATAATTTAAAGTTATAATTTGTATCCATTGTTAGTATATTTGGGAACTTAATGAATCACACATAAAGAATGGGTTGAAGAAAGACAAGATAATCTAATCAATTTGAGCTTAATTGTAAAGTTTGATAAACTTTATGATTAAATATAAGTTTTTTAATAAATAAAGAATAATATGAGATATTGAATCTTATTTGGACATAACTAGTATTTAATATATAATTATTTGTAATTTTAAATAAAGTTTAATTGATATTGTCCAAAACTTATTATAAATAGACTTAATCTCTAAAGGAGCTAGCACTCCTTGCTTCCTCTTTACAATAATTGTAGAGTTCTCTCAACTCATTATGTAGATACCATTTGAGGTCGGACACTTGTGCGGTTATAGTGATTGAGATGAGTCAATTTTAGAAATGGTTCGGAGGATACGATAAGAATATGATCAAGTTTTCAAATAACATACAAATTGTGATTTACATTTTATTATGATTTATGCATTAATTATTTTATAAATTTAAAATGATTTTGACTTTTAAGAAATTAATATAAAAAATTTCGTAATTATTTCACTATGCGTGTGATTGGATCTCACTCCAATTTCCAATAGATATAAACCTTTCTAATGCCCATGAATATACAAAAATGATTAGTAAAACTCAGTAATGCTTCTAGTTAGTTTCAATTTGGTAGATCAGTATCATCATCATCATCATCATCATCAATATTTGTAGTTATAAGTCATAATTTACAAAAAAAACCCAAGAATATAGAAAGAGCTAAAGTACTTCCTGAAAGACTATTAGATGCTAATGGAAATTGTTCCACATCCTAATATTTATGACCTTGATACATTTCAATTTATGTTGAACCACTTAGTAAGAAAAGAAAAAAGAAATGAGTACAGTATATATTGTTCACAAGATCCCACCAAGTAATTCATGGGCAAAGATTATCTGTCATTTTAAAATAATAATAATTTAGTAAGAGTTATTAGAGTCGAGACTTTAGTTTGTGGGCAGCATAAGATGGAATAAAAAGAGGTAAGGATCAGATCTTTGTAGCCATTAGCCTATCACAAAACCTTTTTTTAGGTAATGAATTTCGTTTTGATACTTAGGAAGTTATCTTAAAGCTATCTAATTTGCAAAATTATCTACATGAAAGGGTTTAGTGGTTCTAAATGTACACTAAGATATAAAAACTATGTATTTTTTATGCTATATGTGTTGGTTTATGCCCTTCAACCAATCTGTTTGGTTGTAGTTTTGTGATAATTATTTAAAGGTATTCTTTATCTTGTACATGCTTAAATATAGATGATAAAGTCCATGAGATAATTATACATTCAAAGTGAAATTATAATGAGATTATAATTATAAGATTCATACTGCATTCATGTATTATCCCTAAATTGTTCATAATAATTGTTTTATTAAGACTAGACATTAATAAAACGTAAAAAGATGAGTACACGTTATGTTTTTCCTTATGAAGGAAGTAGTCAATCTCATAGACTAATGTATGAAGATACTTAAAATAAACATATAGATGCTTATTAGATAACAAGTTTATTGAATTGACCTGATATAAGAAATCTATTTGGAACATTATTTGTATGTCTACATAAATTCTCAATGTGATAATTATATACGTGAAAACTACTTTGACATTCTTAAATATTTTGATGGTCATGATGTGTTACTAGATGCCAATCTTGATCTATGATTATAAATTGTTTAATTGGAGAATTGAAGATAGATTAAAAGGAATTTTAATTTATCAAATTCTAAATATAAATTATAACTATAATTAATAATCACTGCCAATATATTTGGGAATCTAATAGGTGTTATATAAAGAACGAGCCGAAGAGAGCAAAGATATTTAATCATGTTAGACCTGATTATAAAGTTTGATAAACTTTATGATTAAATATGAGATATTTAATAAATAAGGATCAATATAAAATATTGAATCTTATCTGGGCAATTAAAAATATTTGTAATTCTAATTAAATTTTAATTGTAATTAAAATTTAATTTTACTTAAATTACTAAAATGTCCAAAACTTATTATAAATAGGCTTAAGCTCTAACGGAGTTAACAGTTCTTGCTTAAACCTCTCTATAAGAGTTACAACATTTTCTCAATATGTTTTATGGATGCCATTAGAGGATAGACACTTATGTGGCTACGATGGTTGAGATAGAGTAATTTCGGAAACGGTTCAAAGGATATGACAAGAAAAGGATTAAGCTTTGGAATAAGATACGAATTAAGATTTATGATTTATGATTTAATTGTTAATCGTTTTATATAATTAAAGTGATTTTGGTTTTTGAGAAATCAAAATACAAAAAGGTTTTGTAATTATTCTACTACTGTTGGGATTGAATCTTATCACGATTTTCCAAAAACATGTAATGCTATCCTGCAGAGCATTTCTGGTTTGATAGGACGAATCAAAGAACTAGTTTTTTTCTATGTTAGAACATCTATGTCCTCCTCGGAACCAATGGTTATGGAACACCTTAGTTCTTTGTCATTTGTTTATGTACTTGACACATAGCATCAAAGTCAATGTTGTGACTTTAAACTTACAGTTACTGGTATTTGATTATTAAAGACCATATAACCTACAGACAATGTACTCAAAGTAGAAAGACATATATGTGTGTGTAATTGTTGAAAAAATAGGGCGGGATCCGATCCCACGTACAACAAAATAGTTATGGATTTTTTTTGGTATTTGATTTCTCGAAATCAAGATCATTTAAAATTCTATAACATAATTAACACATAAATCATAATAAAGCATAAATCGTAATTCATACTTTATTTTGAAGCCTGATTATTTTCTTGTCGTTTCTCTCAAACTATTTCTGAAATCAGCTCATCTTAACCGTCGTTGTTATACATGTATCTAACCTAAGCAAAATGTTAGCTCCCTTAGAACTTAAGCTTATTTATAATAGGTTTTGGATATTTTAATAATTGAATTGAAACTAAAATTTAATCAAACTTTAATTACAATTAAAAATAATTTTGATTAAATACTAATTATGCCCAAATATGATCTCATATTTCATATTGATCATTATTTTTTAAATATCTCATATTTAATAATAAAGTTTCTCAAACTTTACATTCAAGTCCAACTTGATTAAAATATCTTTTCTCTCTTTAACCCTTTCTTTGTATGTGAACTATTAGGTTCTCAATATGTTGGCAAAGGATATAAATTATAACCTTAAACCGTATTTATTATTAGATAAATTAAACTCATTTAATTTAAATTTAATTTTCTAATTAAGTAATTTATTTTCATAGGCTAACATTGATGTCTAGCAACGCAATATGACCGGCGAAATATTTATGAATGTTAAAGTAGTTTTGACTAACCTTTTTATGTATGATTTTTTTTCTTATAATTTAATCATTTCATCATAAAATGTTCCATTTATACATAAAAAATGAAATTAATGTCTACTCTTTTTGATTTCAATCATGTTAGTTCTCTATCATTAATAATTGATTCAATTATAGAAATTCGAAAATTATTTTCACAGTTTCATTCCACCTTGACTAAGAATTTTTAATACTAATTGAAAACAACAGAACATTCTCTCTAATTTAGGATGATAAATCATGTATAAACATTTAACTATCTTTATATAGTTCATACTATACCTCGTGACTACTAATTGAGCTATCTTAAGTCGAATAAGTTATAAGTAGTATGCCAATCTATAGTAATTCCTATATGAGATAACAATTTGAAGATATCAAGTCAAATGATCACTTACACGATCATCACAATGAAAATTTCAATAGCTATACAAGTAATATTTTAAATAGAATTATAATATAGAATCAATTTAGTGAACTTATTTTTTAACAAGTATCTATATATTTGTTTAAGTATTTACATATTTTAGTCTATAAAATTGGCTACTTCCTTTATAAGAAAAATGTAAGGTATGCTAGTCTTTTACATTTTATTCATGTTCACTCTTAATAGAATAATAACTAAGAACAATTTAAGGATAATCTATGAATGCAATATGAATATCATTATTATGATTTTATTTGAAATATATATTTATTTCAAGAATTGTATCATATACATTTAAATATGTATAAGATAAAAGAATACTTCCAAATAATTATGTCACTAAATTATCATCAATTGATTGCATAAACAAACAAGTAATATTGGGTTGATTGCATAAACAAACAAGTAATATTAGGTTTAACTCATTTAAAGTTATTTAACCTAACAACAAATTTTAGTCGCCAAAATCTGTGTTCGATGGGACAGCCCCTGTGAATTTAGATAGACACAACAATAGTGTGTTTCTTGTCTATATACTGAAAAACTCGAACCTAAAAGACAACTACCTTAGTAGATTCTAGTGGGAACCGGGACACCGTTTTTGAAACAAACTTAAAAAGGATCGTACTGAAGTCTGAAACAACGAACAAGAGTCTCCAACTGAAATCTATCTAAGTTGTCTTTTAAACGTAACCTTTTCTCACTTCATTAACACACAAAAGATAGCTAATAAAGTGGAGAATTGACCTTATATCAACTTTTGGTGGTGGAATTTTACCTTTTGAAATTTGGAACGTTTTCTCGTGCGTATAGTAATGGTCGTTGGCTATTAGCTACCAATTTTTGAGACATGATCCATAAGTTGCTCAAAGTTTGTTCTGTTTTAACGCGGAAAATCATCATTACTATGCTAATTATCCATGCAGAACTAGCTTCCCCTTGTAAACTCACATCTTGATCACATCTTGATGACTAGCACTTGGGATATGGTTTTATAATCATCATCTCAATTTAGGTCAACAAGCTTTCTCTTAAGAATGTTCTAGATAGTTTATCTTCAACTTTTGGGACCTTGAAAGGGATTAATTCGGATACACCTCTATCTGCCGACGACTTTATTGCTAAAATCTGTTAGTTGGGCAGGCAGAAGATTGGAAAGGAGGATCACAAACTTGGCCCAAAGAGTGTCGCCGTTGAGCTTGTTTCAAGGTGAACACAACTTAGGCCTCCCAACGAAAAAGATACTGGTTTGAACTGTGGGGAAATGGGTCTAAGCCTAAATCAAACGGACTAATGTTACGGGAAATATAAAATTAAAAACCACTTTTTCTTCTTCTTCTTCGTCTCGTTATCTCCCCACTGACCAGTTATAACATATCTATACTTGTTTGTCTTGGTTAATACGGAAAAATGGTGATATTGGTTTGTTGGAGCGATAAGGTCTTTTACGAGTACCGGAGTAATTGATAAAATTTATCAGTTTATTTTATAATCATAAAATTACATATTCAAATCATAGAAATAATCTCTTTGTAAAAATTCAAAAAAAAAAAGACGTAAATTATAACTTCCCCAGACTTCGCAAAGTGGGAAGACTTATGCACTAGTTACATTTTATTCGGTGACATTAGTTGGTTGCTATTTATGGTATTTGAAAATTTTGAGACCTTAAATATTTAAATTTCTGGCTCTGATTCTATTACATATTCATTGATTTTGTTTTTGATGATATTCCTAACGGATTTTTCTTTATCCTGTGTTTTATTGATTTGATCTTTACCAATGTAACTGACCGCTTGGTTTAAATCACAAATAAAAAAGGAAACTAGCTCTATCATAAGGATATTTGTGGGTTTTTTGGTGGCAAAAGTTCCCGTGGTTTTAATTTACGGCATAGGTTTCCCTGTGGTTGTAATTTCAGCAGAAAAGGTCCCTATGGTTTCAATTA
>JANIHZ010000209.1:13556034-13572435 GCA_027478365.1 Erythroxylum rufum | reverse complement strand
GTTTGAATTTATTTCAAAATTCTATGTACATTTAATACATGTATTTTTTAAAACTCATTTCTATTAAGCAATTGTGTTAACTAAATATTGCATTTTTCATACAAATTTTTTTAGTTCACTTTCTTTTAAAAAAATTACGTTTGAATTTATTTTAAAATTTTATTGGCAATTAGTATATAAACTTTTTAAAATAATTTTTATTAAACAATAATATTAATTAAATGAATGATGCATTTCTTATATAAAATATTTTGGTTTACTTTCTTTTATAATAAATTTAGGTTGAATTTATTCATTTTAAAATTTTATGTACATTTAACATATATACATTAATTTTAAGAAAATTCATTTAAAAAATAAAAATATTTTTAAAATTAAAAAACAAGTCTAGCTTGAGCCCAATCAGGCTCAGGCTCATTATCTTGAGGCTTGATCGGGCCTCAGGTTAGGCCAGACTTAGAATTTACTTTTAGTCTTGAACCTGACCCAACCCACTTTCAATCCTACTTAGTAGGAAGAGCCCTACTATTAAAGAATCTATGCATGTTGTTTTTGATGAATCTAACCCACTTACATCCAAGAGAGATCTTGAGGATGATGATATAGGTATATCCAAAGAACTAGTGTCATTAGCCCTTGAAGGAGACAAAAGTGATCACCAACAAATTGCTTATGAAATCATTTTTGACCCAAGTGAGGGAAACAAGAAGGATGAGGAACTCCTAAGAGATTGGAAATTCAAGAAGAGTCATCCTCTTAATCAAAATTTAGGTGATGTTCAACAAAGGGTAATCACTAGATCTCATCTCAAAGATATATCTTATGTTGCTTTCATTTCTCGAGTTAAACTTAAGACAATATAATAGGGCCTTATTAATGAAAGTTGGGTTCTTCCTATGAGTTAAGAATTGAACCAATTTGAGAGAAACGAGATATGGAACTTAGTAACCAAACTTAGTGATCACCAAGTCAAAGGTATTAAACGGGTCTTTAAAAATGAATTAGATGAATAGAGTATTATTGTGAGAAATAAAGCTAAACTAGTGGCAAAATGGTACAATGAAAAGGAAGACATAGACTTCGAGGAAAGCTCTAGTGGCTAGTCTAGAATCCATTAGGCTTTGCTTACATTTATATCCTATATGAATTTCAAATTGTTTCAAGTGGATGTTAAAAATGTTTTTTTAATAGCTTCATTTAAGAAAAAGTTTATGTTGATCAACCTCCTGGTTTTGAAAAGCATGATGCACCCAACCATGTTTATAAAACAAGACCTTAGAGCTTGATATGATAGGTTAATTTCATTTATGTTAGGAAAAACATTCTTTAAAGGCAAAATTGACACCACACTTTTTTATTAAAACTCACAAGCATGATATTTTAATTATTCAAATTTATGCTGATAATATTATTTTTGAAGTTACAAATGAGAATATATGTAAAGAATTTTCCAAGTGTATGAGTAAGGAGTTTGAGATGAGCATGATAGGAGAACATAACTTTTTTCTTAGACTTTAAATTAAGCAAATGAAGGAGGGTATCTCTATAAATTAAGCAAAGTACACCGAAAAACTACTTAAACACTTCAAAATGGATCAAGCCAAAACATTAGGGACATTTATAAGCATTACAACAAAATTGAACAATGATGAAGAGGGTAAACTAGTGGATGTAAAGCTCTATGGAAGTATGAGTAGTAACTTACTTTATCTTATAACTAGTAGGCCTGATATTATGTTTAATGTTTTTCCTATATGCTAGATTTCAATTAATTCCTAGAGAATCACTTCTATTAGTCATTAAGTGTATCTTTAGTTACTTATGTGGAACCATTTCATTAGGAATTTGATACCCTAAAAATACATTCTTTGACTTAATTGGTTATTCAAATACGAATTTTGCAGGTAGTATTTTGGATAGATAGAGCACATTAAAAAAATTATCAACTTTTAAGAACTGCATTAGTTTCTTGGTTTAGTAAGAAACAAAATTTGGTTACTTTATAAACAACGAAGTTGAGTACGTGACAATAGACGATTGTTATGCTAAAATTCTTTAGCTAAGACAATAACTTAGAGATTATGGATTATATCTTAATAAAATATGGATTAAATGTGATAATAATAATTTTATTTGCCTTATAAACAATCCTATTCAACATTCTAAGACTAATCACATAAAAATTAAGTATCACCTTATTAGAGATTATATGGAAAAACATAGATGTTAAATTGAAGTTTATAGATACACAACAAAAATGGTCAATATTTTTACTAAACCTATGAGTGAGGATATATATTTTTCAATTAGAAGAGAATTAGGGATGATTGATGGAAATTCTCTTAGATAAATATGTTTTCAACATTGTTATTGAGTTAATTTGTGTTTCTTGCATTGATTTAAGTCATTGGTTAACCAATTACACAAATTGATCGACCAATATTCTTAAAACAACAAAGTTTATTTTGTCTCAAAAGTTTGGTCCTTCTCTAGTTACATAAATAGTTGCCCAACTAGATACATTGGTTGACTAATATTACTCAGTGGTCGACCAGTATTCCTAACTCTTCTCAGTATTTCTTTCCTGAAAGTTTTTAGCAAGTTTGGTTGGATAGACTGATCTACCAAATTCACTCAATGGTCGACCTATATGAACCACTAGTCGACCAATATCTTTAACAGTTAAACAATCTAAGTGGTTTCTAAATTCCTAAGAGTTTGAAGACTTGTTAGTTGCCAAATTTGGTTAACCAATAAAATACATACTTTGAACAATATAAATTACTAGTTAACTAATATATCGCGTTTGTAAAACACAGATAGCTCCCTTTTTCTTTTCCATCACTTCCATTTTCTAGAAATCCCACCTTCGTTCTGTAAAATCTACTCTAGAAATCCCAACGCCCATTTCACTAGTATCTTTGACCTTTATATTCAGTGCTAACCTCCTCTCTCTATAGTGCCTCCACAGTGTCATTATCAACGTTAGTTGCTCCCCCTATAGTGCTAACCTCCTCAAGCATTCACTATGCTTTTTCAAAAAGATTCATGCATCTTCTATGACTCCAATCATTTGCTACATACTCCAAAGCACCAATTGACCTCCATTTCCTCACTCCTATTTTGCTAACTGTGAACCCTAACTTTCACTTGTTTGGGATTTCCCCAATTTTGCATTTCCTTTGCTCAATTGATGATCACATTAGCACCTAATTTCAATTGTTATCATGTTTTTGTATGTTTATACATTTAATTTCAAGTATTACACTTTTTTTTGGGTAAATAAGTATTACACTTTTGATTGCATCAATTTAGCATTTAGGCTGAATTAGGGTTCAAGAATTGGGAATTGCATAATTTCATGTAAATTGCACTGAATTTTTCAAAATTGAAGGATCCTTAGTTCAATTTATGACTAATTTAAGCTTTATTGACTCTCAATTGCTTTGATCATGCTTAATTTTGTCCGGATTGTAATTTATAATATTTATTCCTAGGTTAATTTTGGGGATTTCCTTATTATGCATTATTTTTCAAAATTAAAGACTTCTTCATTCAATTAATTGTTGATTTACACTTCTTTTACTATAAATTTTCCTAAATTGTGCTTAATTTCATCCAAATCAAAATTATAGTTATCGCAATAAATATAACATTTGCCCTTACTTAGTGCCCAATTGAGTTAAAATCATCTTTGAGTTAGAACACCATGCAGAGGTTTATAGGAAACCTAATGATGTCTGTGGCCTCAATGCCATTCCTTGTTTCCACCATTTATTTATCAAGTATAATTTTCTGTCAGTTGTTGGTCATTTTACTTTTCTAGGCCATGATGACCTTTGGTTCCTCTCTACTCATATAATATGAGAGTTTATTACTTAGTTTTCTTTCTTTTACTTAATATGGTCCATTTTCATCAAACCAAAAAGAAGAAACAAAATATTTCATATGCCCTTGTCTTTATTCTCATCTTTCAATACTTCCATATTCCTCATATTGGTGATGCAATTGACTTTGGTTTCTTTTTTGGTTATGTTACTCTTAACCATATGGGATATCACTTGGTTAATGTCCATGACTAGACCACATTAGGGATAACATCTTCAGCCTCAACACATGTCCTAAGTCCATAAGTCTTTATCATATAATGGTTCCGATAAGCCACTCTTAAGCCATACTGTGGACTATCTGTGGATGATGAGGTCACCACCTCTTGACCATGTCATTGCTTCCCACCAGATACTCGTCTCGTGTCCATTAAGTCTCAACTTACCATATTACAAAATGAGCTCGATTCTTTTTGAGACATCATAATGCATCACCTTGATGAGTTGATCAGGTAAATTGAGTCTCGTTCGCCCCTCCATCTAATTGATTTTTTTTAATGTTTTTAGAGAGGAGAAGATAATTTTTTGTGATATTAGAAGGAAATGTTATAATTTAGGGGGAGTACATATAGTTTGTATATTTTATGTGATGGACAATTTTATAATTTTTTGACAAAGTATACTCTTGCTAAGTCTTACTCTCAATATTAAATTGTGGCTATAATATGATTATGTTTTATGCACAAATATAGGTGGAGCTAATCATTATCTTAATATGAGTTCTGATTAATTTCTTATATTACGTTATATTATCACAAATGTTTTGTCATCATCAAATAAGGGGAGATTATTGAACTAAGTGAGGTTCCTATCGAGGTTTTGATGATAACAAACCATAAGTACTACTAACAAGTTCAATGTTGTTGATGATAAGGAATATGAGACCAAAATCTCAATGTATCAAAGGATTATAATAAAAAAATGGTGTTTGCATCTTCAATATTAAGATCAAGTCAAGAAGAAGATAAAGATACATTGAGGTTATTTCATATATTACTTATTGTAAGCTCATCTTGATTGTCATGATAGTCCAAAAGGCTCACCATGTATAATTGTTTCATCTTACCTTATTATATGAGTCTTTACATTCATCAAGAGGCATTGAAGCTTTTGTTTTTAATATAAAAGCCTCTTAATCTTCTAAATAATCTTTGGAGAACATTTTGGAAAGTGTTTTAATCATATTTTAATTAACCAAATTGTTTTTTGAGCATTTGAAGTTGTTAAGGTCATGTTTTTGGGATAATTGGTTGACTTATATAGGTTAGTGGTCAATTAATATAGGTTAAAGTTGTTAAATTTGAAGTGTTAAGAGTTTAGTATGACATTAGTTTATATATCAATTGATTAATGTACCATATTAGTCGACTAATATGTGTATTGGTCAATAAGTGTTCCAATGTCTAGTAAATCTGGAGTTTTTAATGCATACTAGTCGACTAGTCTACTACACTAGTTGACCAGTGCATCTAACATAGCCTTTTTATTGGCTCTAACTGTTGGGTCTCAAAACATTATAAATAGGTATTTTCTCATTGATTTTTGCATCAGGAAGATTTTGAGTCTCTTATACACATATTTCTAAGTATTTTCCAATCGTTTAAGCATTCATTGTTACATTTTGACAGTGTGTGAGCCTTTTTTTGTGATTATCGAAGCTAGGTGTGTGATCATTGTATTTGTTTGGTCCAAAAGTGGCTTAGGGTTCCTTTTTACCTTGAAGAAAGATTGAAAAAGAGGTTCCTATTTGTCAAAATAAAAGATTGTACAGATAATATTCTTTGTATTGAAAGAAGAATTATAGTGAAAATCTAAAACAAGTTTTGGGAGTGAATGTAGGTAAGGATTGTCTGTTGAATCACTATAAATTGATTTGTGTTTCTCTTCCCTTACTTTTTACTTTGCTGTTTACAAACATAATTAAATTTTTTTAACTTTTATTTCATTCTTCTTTTTGTTATAATTTATAGACATTGTTTTATAAGTTAGTATACTTTAACTAAAATCTTGAATTCACCCAATTCACCTCCTCTGGATGCCATTAAGGAATAACAATATATATAAAGAGATAGCATTTGCAAAAAAAAAAAATCATGTTACATAAATATATTATCATACTATTCTAAACATAACCTTTGTACACCCCTTATATTGGAAAAAAAACCTACAACACTATTTTATCATTATTTATGAATAACCAAATTAAAGATATTTTAAAAATACATAAATCATGACAATTATCTTAGTTATCATATTTTTTTTAATTTTTAGACAATAATTACGTATCTACAATAATCCTTCACATTTTCACAATTGGCTCATATATTATACAAAAAAATTTAATTTCCTTTTGAAGAAAAAATAAATAAACATTTTAGCATGAAAATAGAAAGGAGAACAAAAAATATGTCCATAGAAAATAAATTCTACAACCACTAACTTTGGGAATGCTCATAAAATAATTTTTTTAATTTAAAAATATATTGAAGAAATAAACTCCAATTACAAGCTATACAAAAGGGACAATCTCGTTAAAATAAGCAAACAATGTCATAACATTGCTGAATTAAAATGCTCAAAAGTTGCATTTACAAAACATCTCAAGGGAAGAAAAAAAGTAAATGCGAAGATGGAGAAAGAAGGCAGAGAGTTAGAGCAACGACACGTTTCTTGGTAGTCCCTTGGCAAAGTTTTACTTTGCCTTGTATGTCATTTAATCACGTTGATGTCACGTGCTTGGTAAACTCTGCAAATGGTTTCGCGAACGAGAAAACAATTGAATTTCCCTCTTCCAGCATCTATGAGAAACCCTAATTCTTCTATTCTTCTCCTTTCAATTCTTCTTCTGAGCTTAGCCACCATAATTCCGCATAATACAAATGCTGAAGTTATAACCCTTAACCCTGAGACCTTCTCTGATAAGGTAACCGATCTATCTAAAAACCCCCAATTTCTTTCTTGACATCTTCATTTCTCTTGTTGTTTGAGAATGTCAAATACAAGTATGGTTGTATATTGCTATTCATTGTTTGTTTTCATTGATTTGGTGCTGGAGGACCATGTTTAGGATTGAATTAGCCTTTTGATCTTATGTTTATTGCTAGGATGATTAGGATACTGAAGTGATTATTAAAAGCTTTTTAATTGTATTATTCAAAATTCGCAATTACACACTGGTGAGTGGGCTGCAGCGTTTAGGCTTATATTTGTGTGCTTGTGGAATTTATTTGGTATGGTATTCTGACTACGCTGCTCATATGGTTATGCAATATTCGTCAGTGGGGTGAAAAAGCAATATCAGAAGTGATTTAACGCAGAAATCCTTTATTATTGGGAACCATGTGGTTTCGTGAATTATGTAATCTTCTAAGTTTCTGATATTTAGTTTCTTAGAATTATGTTGTTGATTGTGCTTTACTTTGTGAACCATCTTTTAGGTGAAAGAGAAGGACACTGCATGGTTTGTGAAATTTTGTGTCCCTTGGTGTAAGCATTGGTAAGTAATCACCATTAATGTTCTTAATATTGTGCTTTTGCTGAGCTTGATACTGGAACAAAGATGTCTTGTTTTATTAACAGTAAATTTGGTCATGTACTCCAGTAAAAATTTGGGCTCATTATGGGAGGATTTAGGAAAGATGATGGAAGAGGAAGATGAAATAGAGGTTGGAGAAGTTGATTGCAGTACAGGCAAAGCTGTATGTACAAAGGTTGATATTCATTCATATCCTACGTTTAAGGTTTTTTATGATGGGGAAGAAGTTGCTAAATATCAAGGTAAACCCCTGTACTTGATTTTTTCATAATCTGATGCCTTAGTTGATAAATTCTTAAGCAGCATATGTTCTGTAATTGTTCCTTACAACTTGAAACAGAAGATGAAAACTTAGCCCCAAAGCTTCAAAATGGTTGCTGTCTTGTTTCATATGTGTTTAAAAATATACGTGTTATCTGCAACCAAAAAGGAAAAAGTGTGTCACTTTGTTGTTATGTTCTGGTTTATTGCTCTATGAGCCTAATGTTAGACTTTCATCTATTGAACACGAGGAAAAAGTTACAATGCTGTGGTGTAAGGAATTGTGCACACCTTGAAACAAGAGACAATGACATTAGCTTTGACAATTGTCATGCATTTGTGGCTTTGTTGGGAAAAGTGAGAATCTTTCACTTGCAACTTGGGATGTAATGTTTCTTAGTAGTTATGTACTATGATGCATATAGTGCTCAGAATGTATATTTGATGTTTTTGAACCCAAATTTGAAGCATGACATGTTCCTGATCTAATCTATATATATTTTAGAACTCCATTTTGTTTGATCCTCACTGATAAGAAGATATAGTGGTTGCACTGAAATGTTAACTTACACTTTGACATTTGAGATAACAAGGTGTTGGATTTCTGGGGAATATTGAGTTGTTCATGGATTGCTGATAGAATAAACTATTTTCTTTGAGATGTTAGCGAATACTTGTAATTCCTTTTCTGCAAAAAGAGTTCTAGCCGGCATTGTTTTGGCAGTGTTTCTCGTTTTTTTAGTGGGGGATTCTTTGCACTAAAACATCTAAGTTTGCCTTGCCCACCAATAAAAATGATCAGGGCCAAGGAATGTTGAGTCACTAAAGGAATTTGTTCTAGAAGAAGCAGAAAAGGCAGCTACAAAAGCACGTTTGGACGACAAAGAATTGTGATTGGTTGGAAGGTGAGTTCCAGGGTCTGCTTGTACCACCTCTGCAGGATTCCTTGAACTCTTGTGTTAAGCACTTAAGCTTGATTAATGAATCACATTGCCATGTTTTCCTTCAGCTTTATATGATTTATCTTCTTTGAACTATTTGACAATCTTTCTTAAATCATGAAATTTGCTGAATAGGTTTTCTGCTGTATGCGGTGAAGTGAAGAGACTTCGTGTCAGGATCAAAGGGCTTGTAGAGATTCACGATACCAAGAATTTGGCTTTGGAAGACTCGTCTGGTGGCGCAATTTTCTCTTGGGATTGCCTCGAAGTTAATCCGATCATATTTCATTTAGCGGAAAGCACAAAACCTAAATGACTACACAGGAGATAATTACCTTTTGTTTTTGGTATGCAAGAGGATAAGTAATTGGTACATGCTTATTTCACTCTATAAATGAGTAACCTTCAACAGTTTTCTTTTGTCATTTGTTCACTCTATAAATGAGAACCTTCAACAGTTTTCTTTTATCATTTGAAATCCTAAAAACTTCGCATGTGCTGTGAGGTAGCTTGTGATACACAAACTTTAACATAAAACCTATGCAAACAATGAATTTCTTTGGACCTCCCCCAAAATTACAACGTAGGAATCGAAGTATAGGGACACTTACAATTGGTCTAGAAGACTAGAAGGCATGGTTGATTAAACGAAAGTTGAGGTATGTGACTACCCATTGTAAAACTTTTAAGTATATGTTTATTTGGTTTATGTTCACTAAATTGGTTTAACGAGACAATTCAATTAAAAAAGTTACCATGAACCTTAAGACAATACCTCTCTCACCCATAACCAGTAAGATTAAAATTCATATGATAGATTTAAGTAATTAACATAAAAACAAATTGTAATTGAAGCTCATGATTTTTACTTGTTTCTAAACTCGAATTTCAGTATACTAAATATAAACATGGTCGCTAATGGATTCATCATTGGTGTATCAATTACAATTTGTATTTTTTTTTTGGTTTTTACGAGGGATCTTAGGAGACTCTCAATTATAGGAAGACACCTTTAAGCCATCTACATTAGGTCATTTATAGGAGGCAAAATTCTGACCTCAAAGTTTGAACAGCCGCATATATGAGGACGAAATTGAAACTTATTAATTCCCTCAAATTTTTTTATTCTTATAGTTTTTGCTTTAGGTGAATTGAAACTTTGGGGGCAAGTAGCCAGTGTGGTTGGCTATTAATCTTCAATTTCTAAGAACTAATTATCGTTACCTTCTTTTGATAAAGACTAAAATTAGGTTTAATGCAATCCAAGCACTTCTATGATCTCTCTATTTTCACTCCGCGTTTCATCACTCCTTTTTTTCATTTCTCCTCTTCTAACTTAAATAAGATTACTTTTATAACATATTTATGGAATTTACGGAATTGAACCAGTTTGTCCAATTCCATGAAACATCACAAACTTTGATTAAACCTAAGATCACAGGAACTAAATATGAAGACCGGATGACTAAATTGAACAATACAAAGTGCAACTCCTACTAAGAACAAAATAGAAAGGGTTTACAGTGTAGAGAATGTTTTATTAGTTGTGGTTAATTATGCAGCCTTTGCTGCACAAGCCATGGAAGATAATTCCTGCAGAACACTTGTCCGATCTTCATCAACTCTGCCTGTTTCGACGTTCATAAACCCGCCTTCAACGTTTCTTTGAATATCCACTTCTCCATTTCCACGCAAAATCACTCTAGCCTTTGATCTTTGCTTCTTTATAGCTTCCCGTCTCTGATCATGATCTGCCAACCTGCAACCCCACCCTAGAAAACAAAAAAGAGAGCATCTTTAATTAACGAACTTTGATCCCTTGTATATGAAATTGTAGTTGTGTGCTTTTGAGAAAGAGACTATACTCTTTGGAGAGAGAGAGATGGTATGTGATCCCAGAAACAGAAAGAGGTAGGCCGTACGTTCCATGAAGGTTAAGCATGGACTGCATTTTCCTTTTCGAGAACTCTGGATTAAGATGATATAGAGAGAGAGAGAGAGAGAGAAGGAAAGAGAGATGTATGAGTATGTATCTAATTATTATTAGTTTTGGAGTAAAAAAGGAGAATGGGTAGGTAGTCTTCTTCTAAAGTTATGAGGTCTCTTGGAGATGGAGACGCAATTAATATAAAGCAACCAAAAGGTGGGTGTGACTAGAATGAATGTAGCTGGGAAAGTTCAGATGCTTGTATGCAGTTTGTACAGTTAGTGGCATGCAATTTGGTATACAAGAAGATGTTCAACAATTTAGGTGTCTATGAAGAACTGTGCTACGCATATATACTGAAACAGCAAGAAAAGATCCAACTTTTGGATGATACGAGCAGTTGAGGATGTTATATCAATGCCTAGAGAGGGTACCACCTTGTACATGTTTTGGTTGTATTGTTGACAGAGATACGCATAAATGTAGACATCACATGTATGCTTAGTAGTTCAACCTTCACTCTCAAATACTTAAATATGGAGAAACTTATCATCGCCGGTTTAGGTCTTTTTCTTCAGTAGAGAAAACTAAAGAGTCCAAAGATTACACGTTTCCATTATTTTATTTGCGTGATAACCCAAAGAAGATGATACACTTAGGCCGCGCTAAATCTGAAATAAAAAATTAAAAAAATTTGAACATATATATTAATGATGGAACTCATTTAGTTATTAGTCAATATCATCATAATGGATCGTGACATCTCATATTGCCCAAATCAATATCTATGTTAAGAAGGAGATATGAGATAGATATTTTATGCAAAAGAAGAGATGTTTGACTATTTTTTAAAATTAAAATTGAAATTATATTGCCTTAACAAACGCTATTACATAACTTCTTACAAGGAATCATAGACCGAAACAGAGGAACTTATTACACCATGTAACCACAAATGAATTTTATCATAGTACACTATCGAATGCTACAATAAGCATTTGACTTCACAAGTAACTAATCCTTGTTTGTCATTAGCAATAATGGCTGCTCGTATTCAATTCATAATTTGTTCTGCAAGTTGTTGATGACGCGCTTTCACACTTTTATAAATACTTCGATTTCGTTCTCTCCATATAAAGTAAATGAGAATATGAAATATTTAAATAATCGCACCATTATGCTGCCCATGTTTCGTACACCTTATGATTAAATTCAAAGTTTCCAGCCACTCAAAAATGTACCGAGGTAGTTATAACATCATGATCAACCTGCTCCATATTGCTTTGCTGCATAGAGAATGTTTGACTAAATTGCAAGCCCTATTCCCCTACTTCTATGTTGATATTTATATTACAAATACATTATTATAAAGATTACTGATAACAATATTAATCTCTATCAGTTCAGAGATTTTCTTAATAATAAATATAAGAATTATCAAGTAGTTATTAATTGCATGTAGTTACTATCTTTAGTAACAACACTAGCGCAATTCTTGGGCTCAAATTTATCATTTAACCTGATAGTTCCAATACATTCTCGCAAGTTCAACGGGGGTTCAGGCACGATGAGCTTGGATTGTAATCGAAGAAAGGATGATAATGGAAGACCCTTGGTCAAAATGATGGCAATATGAGCTTGGGATGAAATATGCCAAACCCTGAGGTCACCACGCTTCACTTTCTCACGAACAAAATAGAAATCAATTCAATGTGCTTCAACTAATGGTAAAAAAACAAGATTTGCTGTGAGATAAGTGGCAGAAAAATTATCACAAAACAATATCGGAGCTTTATGAAGAGACACCATAACTCACGAAGTAAATGTTAAAGTCATATGCCTTCAACAACAGCAATAGCTAAAGCTCGATACTCAGCTTCAGTAATTGATCGTGCTACTACTTATTACTTCCTAAAAATCAAACTAATAAGATTTCCACCGAAATAAACACAAAATTCGTAAGTTGAGTGACGATTAGTGCAATCTTTGGCCTAATTCGTATCCGAGTAAATGACAACACTAGGACGATTAAAAGGACGAATAGTTAGCCAAAGATTGATAGTATCTTTTAAGTAACGAAGAATTCATTTCATTGCTTGCCAATGGACTTCCACAGGACGATGCATAAATTAGCACACTTTATTAACAAAAAATGGAATCTTTGTATAGATTATAAGAGTATACTGTAGAGCACCAACAATGCTACAATATAAGCTCAGATCAATAAAAAGTGGCCCATCATTATGTAAAGAGGAATGTGAGGGTGCTGGTGTGGATATAGGCTTACAACCATCCATTTGAGTTTGAACTAACAAGTCTTTGATATACTGCTCCTAAGAAAGATGAATTCCATTATGATCACGAAGAACATAAGTAACCAGGAAATAAGAAACTGGACCCAAATCCTTTAAAGAAAAATCAGCATCCAAGTCAGTAATAAGTTGCTCTAGAAATTAATTATCATCTCTGGTGATTGGTATGTCATCAACGTACACCAAAACATATAAGACAAAAGAACCACTATAACTGACCAATAAAGAAGAATCTAAATAACACCCCTTGAAATCATGCTGGAGAAGAAAATTTTTAAAACGATGAAAACAAGCATGCAACGTCTGTTTTAGGCCATAAATAACCTTATTTAAAAGATAAACATAGTCAGGATGCTTCAGATCCTTAAATCCTAATTATTGGACCATATGAACTCGTTCTTGCCATCATTCACATCTATTTGACGAACATTCCATCCATGAACAACAGCTAAAGGTGAAACCAGTTAAATAGAACTAAGCTTGATCACATAGCTAAAGGTATCAAAGTAGTCAACCCCTTCTTTTTGGAAAATTCCTTAAGCAATAAGACGAGCTGTGCAACGTTCTATGCTACCATCTAGATGACGATTTATTTTGTAAACTTATTTACTTCCAACAATGTTGTCTCCAGGTTTAGGTGGGATAAGGATCCAAGTGTTATTTTTACAAAGTGCAATAAGTTCAAGTTGCATTGCAATGTGCCACTTGGACTACTTGACAACTTGCTTGTAACTCATGGGCTCTTTTTCAAGAATAGGAAGAGATAAAGGAAAAGGATAACTAATGGAAGTTAAGGCTAAAGGTTTTGGAGAATTGGTTAGAGCATATGTTTTTACGGGATTAATGGAGGTAATAGATGGACGAAGATGAGGAAAGGCATTTGAGGTAGGCTATGAATCTTGTGGTGCTAACATATCAGATTCTATGGAAGTTGGAGTAATAGTGCTTGAATGGTCAAGAGAGATAGCCAAAGAGGACTGAGAAGGAATATGGGTAGTATTAGGTAATGAAGTTACAACAGGTGACTCAAAAATTATAGGAAGATAAGCAACATGATGTAAAGAAGCAAGAGAAACAGGAGAAGAACTTATAGAAGATGATGATGTAGGTTGTTCAAATGATGGAAATGGAAACTTAGACTCATCAAAAACAACATAACACACAATATAAGAACAAGAGATAGAAGGGTGAAAGCAAACATAACCCTTATAACGAGAGCTATAACTAAGAAAAATACGAGACTTGGACCTAAAATCTATTTTATTGGTGTTATTTAGATGAAGATAAGGAAAGCAAAGATAACCAAAGGTACATAACAAATGGTAGTTAGGCACACAATGGTATAACATTTGAAAAGGGGATTTAGAGTAAACAAATGGTGTAAGCGTTTGATTGATTAGATAAATAGTTGTTCCAAAAGCCTATTCCAAAAACTTAAGTGGTAGACTAGCAAGGGTTAAAAGAAAGAGACATTTGTCAATAATGACTCAGTGACGACGTTCCACAACCCCATTATACTCATAAGTTTGAGGACATAGAAGTCAATGCTTTACACCTAAATATGGTTGTATATCCACTGGAGCACCTTCATCTTCGTCGCCAAAAGCTTATTATTATGTATTTGTTTGTGTATAACATGGTTGAACTAATCACTAAGCTATAGAATTTACCATTGAGCTTGATTAATATCTTTTTGTCACATAAAACTCTTGGTGTACTCCTCCATTTGAGCCACCCTGATCTGATACGATGGACTATATCTTCATCAGTCTCTCAATTGCTTTGGATGATAAAACTTAGGTACTTAAAACACTAATCTTATGGTAAAACTTTTGATATAATCTTTAACTTCACATCAGTAGCCACCTAATAGCTTGAAAAGTTACATTCTAAATACTCATTCTTAGTTCTGCTCACTTTAAAACCCTTTGACTCTAATGTTTCTCTCCAACATCTACCTTGAAATTGACTCCCTCTCTTCTCTCATCTAGTAAGACAATATTGTAAGCAAACAACATACACCAAGGCACATCTCCTTGAATATTCTTGGTAAGCTCATCCATTACTATTGCAAACAGAAAAGGACTTAATATAGAGCCTTGGTGTAGCCCAATACCAATAGAAAAATTCTCAGTATCTCCTCTTATTGTCCTTACTCTGGGCATTGCTCCTTCATACATATCTTTAATCACCCTTATATAGGTCATAGGAACTCTCTTAACCTCCAAACACCTCCATAAGATTTCCCTAAAAACCATGTCAATGCCTTCTCTAAATTAATAAAAACCATGTGCAAATTTCTTTGTCTTTTCTTGTAGTATTCCATTAATCTTCTAAGGAGATGTAAAGTTTCTGTTGTGGACCTTCGTGGTATAAAGCCAAATTGGTTTTCCAATATAGAAGCCACATTTCTTACTCTCTTCTCAACTACCTTCTCCCATAACTTCATGGTGTGACTAAGTAGTTTGATGCCTCTATAGTTGTTACAATTTTAGATGTCCCCTTTGTATTTGTATAGAGGAATTAGCATACTCAGTCTCCATTCATCTGATATTTTTGCAGACTCAAGGATCACATTAAAAAGCTTGACTTTTCAAGTAAGACCTTCGTCCCTTAGACTCTTCCATACCTCTATGGCTATTTCATCCTGTCCTACTGCCCTTCAGCTCTTTATCTCCCTCAAAGTTTTTTTTTAAATTTCTTCCTTTGCGATCTATTTACACCAAGATAGTAATGCTCACTCACACAAATATGAGATAATAATGCTCAAATGATTAAAAAATACTTAGAATATGTGTTAAGAAAATCCAAATTCTTTTTTATGTTAAAACTAGTGAGAAAATACATATTTATAGGATTTTGGAACATTTTCTAGCCATTAGAGCCAAAAACTAATTGTTATAAAAACTAGTTACAAAACATTGATCGGCCATTATAGTATATTGGTCAACTAATATACATTGAATATGCATATTCACTAGTTGTTGAGGAATTAGTCAACTTATAGGCATATTAATTGACTAATATGATATGTTGGTCAATTAATGTATCAATTAACGTTATAATAAACTCTAGTACATTAAATTTAACAACTTTAACTCATATCGGATGACCAATAACTCACATAGGTCGACTAATCCCCTCAAAATATGATTTTAATATCTTTAAATACTCAAACTAAATTATTTTAATGCAATTATGATTTAATCGCTTCTCAAAATGTTTCATAAAAAGTGTTTAAAAGATCAACAGACTTTTCTATCAAAACTAAAAACTTCAATACCTCCTAATATATGAAAAGACTCATGCAATAATGCGATATAAAATGTTTATATAAGGTGAGCCTTTTATAATATCAAAGTGACTAAATTAGATTACAATTAGTATTACAAACTAAAGAATAATTTTGATGTTCCTTGTTCTTCTTTTGTTCCTGAGTTGTGTATGATTTGATGACACAAATTGTATGATGTAATTGCCACACTTTTTCCATTCATTGATTGAGTATATATATACAGGAATTTGTGAATCTGTACAG
>JANIHZ010000209.1:13441284-13464842 GCA_027478365.1 Erythroxylum rufum | reverse complement strand
AAAATTTGTAATAAAAATTAAGAACTTAATTAATATTTGTAATAAAAACTAAAAATAAACTATTGATTCACCAACTCTTTTGTTTACTTTATCCTTTTATTGAGCTTGATATTCTACATACTAAATTACTAATGTTGCCAAGAATAAAACATTATAGGTAACATATTTTGATATCATTAAAACCATTGGTTAGAACTTTACTTAATCTAACATATTTTTAAAGCCATTCTAGTTAAATTGCTTAATTAATTCATAAAATTATTTTGTCCCTAAATTTTATGTAATATTTAATTATTATCAACAATAAAAGTATAATTACATTGACATATATAATAAATATATTTTTATTTAAATAAATATAATGTAAAAAATAAATTGAAGTCAACAACCCATGGACAATAAAATATATATTTAGAATTTAGTATTTATTTTTTAATAGATCTAAAATAAATTACATGCTCAATAAATGTAACAGAGGAAAAGAAGTTATATGCCGTAGATTTGAAATTTGGGTATAAGTAAAACTTTTCATATTTATTTATATTTGATCAAGTTTAATCGATGGATTCCACACAATTTTTAATAAAGCATAATACTTGCATATACCTTCCTAATTTGATTCTTGTGATAAAAGTTGGATTTGATTTAATTTAATTTTCTTAATTGATAATTTATTATTAAACGAAAAGGAGGAAAAGCCTTCTTTAATTAAGTAACATTTTTGAAGAACTATAAAATGGTATGATAAATGCAGTGGGAAATGGTGAAAAAAGAAATATGAAGAGATGGGCTCGTGGGACCCACAAAAGAAGAGCCATCGGAAAGTTCAACTGTTAGAGATCTCTATTGATGCAGCAAATCGAATGGCTAGACAGCATCGATCACTTTAAAGTATTGTGGGCCCTTGAGTAACAGATTATCGTCTGTAAGTTGAATACAGAAATAGGCAACGTGGCAAAAGCACAGACGTCCAATAGCTAATGCAAAGGACGAAAGAACGAGTACGCTAGAAAAAACCTAGCGAAAGCAAATAACGTAAGGGCGTGCATCACCAACGTATACTCAAAGTAGCGAAGCGAAACCCGGACGTGTTCTTGTGAAAAAAACCGGATTTCATAATCGTCGATAGGTCCGGGACTTTGTGTATTTGGAGGATGGTTTGTGTTGGTTTTTTCTCGGTCAAAAAAAAGGAAACAGCTTGATAAACGCTTAAGACGCCATTCGAGCTGCCCCAAACCCTAATTCGGGCCTTCGATTCCTGGCGTTAATATTCTCATATCCATTAAAGAACGTAAGTTTTACGCTTGTTTACTTTTTTATTAGTCTTTGACCGTTTGTTTCTGGTTCTGATTCTTCACGGAATTAATTTGATTCTTGTTGTCTTTTAGTTCGGTCAGATCGGTCACTTTGAGCGAGTGTTCGGTCTGTGTCAGTTTTCACGCATCTGTGATGGTTTGATCATTGGTTGGCTGTTAATTCGTGGTTTCTAGTTGAGAAGATTGCTAGCATGGATTTGGTGACAAGGTGTAAGGTATTTCAATTTCATTTTTTTTCGTTATTTATGTTTTTCTTTTCATATCATTTGAACAAATATGAATTCAAATTACTAAATGGTTTAGTTAGTTGAAGTTAATTGGTATCGGTCGTCTAATGCTTCTGTTGGTAGTGTATAGTCGGTTATGCAGATTGGAAATGCGGAAATGTGGAAATGTGAAATGTGAAATGTTTTTCCATTAACCCAACTTGTGGTTGAGCTTTGTGGGGCTGACTGCGGTTATTTGGGTTGTTGGCTTATATGCTCAATTTTCTTGGTTGTGCTTCGTGTGCAAGTTCTTTTGTGTAATATTAGATTGTGGGTATTTGTTACAAATGGGGTTCTATAGTTCCGTCGGTGGATGCTGGTCTAACTGGTCCTGTCCCATGAGTTAGGAACTTCTATGTACGTGAGTGATTCATTGGTTCTAAGCCTTCAACTCTTCTCTCTATTGCTGTCTCATTTCACGCTCACGATAGAAAGGCTCCTCCTTTTCTTGTCTTCTATTCTATCCATAAGTCAACTCCTGTTGAAGCTTCTCAACTACAACTGAGTTTACTCTATGTACATAGCAGCAGTGACTTGTTGTTGCTGTGTTCTTGACTTTGACTGCCTTCATTTACTATCTGGTCAAGTGATTTAGTTAAGATGTTTTCCCCTTTCTTTGTAATATGCTGAGCTGCTTTCAAAATTTTCTGGTAGGATAAGTTGGCATATTTCAGAATAAAGGAGCTTAAAGATGTCCTAACTCAATTAGGCCTATCAAAGCAGGGGAAAAAACAGGTCAGATTCCTTGAGCATTTCTATACTTTTCTTCACTTCATATTGTCATGATAGCTGACTGAATGTATTTGTCAAGCATTGAGTTTCAAGTTGGTGAATACTTGTAGCCATGGGTTTACTTGTTCTGACAAGTTGAAGATTCATCCGTGTGGTTGGATTTCCTTGAATGACATCATAAGCAATACTTTATACTATTTCAGCAATGCATATGTGCGCGGTGACAATTAACCTTTGCTGTATTTAAAATGTGTAGGACCTTGTTGACCGGATATTATATATTCTCTCTGATGAGCAAGGTAATGTACCTTATTGCTGGCAAGCTTTAATATACCTTATTGCTTGCAAGCTCTCTTTTTGGTATATAAAAAATTATTTGGTTAATCTAGAGCATTTGTCTTTCTTGTTTCTGTTGTGATTTGGTTTGCTTAAACCATGAACTCATGATTCCCTATCAACAGTCTGTGACCTTAGATGTTTAGCATATTATTGATCAGTATTTATGCATTTCATTTAGCGAGATATAATATTCTTGTTAACTTTATATTCTTTTAGACACGTTGCTGTGTACATATTACTTGGTAATTAAAACAGCTAATTGCTCAATCAATTGTTTACTATTTCACATCATTGAAGCTCCTTGTTCAAAACATTTTTCTATTACATTTTGTAGACATTTTTTACTACATAAATAACAATTACTTATGTATTAGAGAATGAAAATTGCACATACAGTTCTATCTTATGATTGGAATCATTTTAAGTGTACGAAAGCACAAATTGAGTGGATATCTCGAGTTAAGCTTGAGAACCAAAACTCTTTAATGATATAGCAATATGGGGAGTAATGGTTCTTTGTGAGTTCTTTTCCTGCTAGCTGACACTCATGTCGTAGAAGCCATGAAAGATCTCCTCTTTAGTAGATGTTTTACTAAACAACTTGCTACGCCTTTGGGATTCTTTCCAGCCGAATTCCCCTTTTGAAGCTGCTTACTGTTTCTGATGGTTTAATCTACACTTGTGTTTTTCTTTTTTCAATTTTTAATTCGTACATGTTTTACTAAAGTTTATGCTACTCCTTTGGGATGCTTTCTAGCCAACTTCTCCTTTTGTAGCTGCCTACTGTTTTTGATAGTTTAATCTACACTCATTGTCGTTTTTCTTTTCTCAAATTTTGATTCATAAACATTTTTTCTACTATTATACTGACCTCATTTCTTATTCCTGGTCTTTTCATGAATTAACATTGTCTTTAGTTTCACTCTTTATAGTTGCAAGGATGTGGGCAAAGAAAAGTGCTGTCAGAAAGGAAGAGGTGGCCAAACTAGTTGAAGACACTTACAGGTTCATCATTTACATATGTGTCCCGTTAAAATATTTCCACTTTCAGTAAAGCTTTCTATATAATTTGTTTGAAGTTTTAAGAAACTTCAATACTTGCTTTTGTTCAACTCATTCACATGCACTTTCTGTTTTTGTATTTAGAAAAATGCAGGCTTCTGAGGCAACTGAGTTGGGATCGAAGGGGCAGAATGTTGTGGATAATGGTGCTACAAAAATTAAAGGAGAAATTGATGATTCCCCTATATCAGATATGAAAGTACGCTGTCCATGTGGCAACACATTGATGACGGATTCAATGATTAAGGTTTATGCTTAACATCTTAGATTCATTCCTGTTCTTGTAATTGTATTTGCATACAACTTGTAGATAGGTATTGCAAATTTCATCATTGTTGAGGGAATTGTTTCATTTTCAAAGTATATTAGGTGTGATTTAAGTTTTTCAGTTGTAAAAGATCACCTCTGTCTCTATAACGTGTTTTTGGGTAACATATATCAACTATTTTAATAGAATTGCATATCTTAGCATCAGAACTGTGTCTATACCCTTCAGCAATTAAATATCCATTTCTTTTTCATGATGTTATTCATCTTTGTTATTTGTGTTATTTTAATTGAGGGGATGAATATACACATATATAGAAACGTTCTTGGAATCCTTATCCTAATAGTAAAGGAATTCCCAACTAAAATATCCAAAATAGAATTAAATCGTATTCTAATAAGCATAAGAATGCTTTGACACAAAGCAAGAATGGAAAAACGAGGGTCACAAATCCCAAGTTTGTATACAAATTACTTAAATAAGTTCAAGTCCTAAACAACTAGGATAAAGTCAATTTTAGCTTTTGTTGTCTTTGTTGTCACACCAACTCTTACTCTTTATTCCGCCAACTTAAAGCTTGTGGTTGAGTGATTTCCCCCCTTTGTATAGCTTTTGTAAACTCTAAGCTCTTTTGCACCACTTTTGTTCTGCATCCACCCCTTTGGGTAAAGCTGCCCCTATCATGCTGCTAATGATATGTGCCTTTGATTGGCAGTGTGAGGACCCAAGATGCGCAGTCTGGCAACATGTTGGTTGTGTTATTATTCCAGAAAAACCCATGGAAAATGATCCACAACTTCCAAACCTGTTCTACTGTGAAATTTGTCGACTCAGCCGAGCTGACCCGTATGTATATTGATGCTCACTTAGTTATCTTCTTACCGTTTCTGTCTTTTGCTCATTTTCAGAAATTTCCTCTGAAGATCTTGTAATTGCACACCACGAGACTTAGCCATAAGAGACTGAGTAAATAATTTATGTTTTATGGTTATGCTCGCTGTCTTAATTTTTGTCACAGTCATGATTATACTTGCTTTATTGTCAAACTATTTTCTTCTCTTTTACTTATGATTGATGGTATTAATGGCTAATCTTCACTCTTACATTAAATTTTATTCCATACATCTAATGGTTAATTGCTCAAAACAACTGCAAAGTAATTGAACTGTATTATCATAATTCATTATTGGCTAGGAAGGTTAACTTATGCAGTTAGAAGTTCAAATGCAGTTCCAAGTATGTGGTTTAAATGGTTCTTTGTTGAGGGCAACTCTGTGAGTTGGTTGTTGAGACAATGGAAAATGATTTCCATGATCATTGGCGAACAATGAATCATTTTCTCTTTTTGTGGTCCATTTGAAAGGTAGCATAACAATCTTATGGAGTAGTTTATGATTCAAACCATGGTTCAGTTGAGAGGTTCTATCTTCATCTCTCTCAGTTTGGGGCAAATCTTGATGAATGTAAAAACTTACGGGTCTTTGTTCTTCTTTTTTCAATTACAATCCCCTATTTAAGATATTTGTCATTGGAATTCTTTGCATGTTTTCTCCTCAATTTCACTGTCTTAACATGTATCCCCACTTTCAGTTTTTGGATTACAGTTGACCACCCCCTCAAACCTGTAAAGTTGGCTACTACAAGCATTCCAACTGATGGGTGAGTTCTTCATGGATATTCTTCTGTGCTGTTTCAATGTACTTTCAAATTATGAATACATTTGCTTCATATCATCAATTCAACAAGTATACTCAACATAGTTAGCTTTCCTAGATAATGTGAGCCATGTAACTTACACAAATTGTTTGCGTAAAGTTTCTGTTGAGTTTTGGTTTCACATTTCGTGGTGCCTAATTAGTGGCAGACAAAAGTGACAACTTAATTGTCATGTTTGAATTATACCTTGGTGTCTTCGTTGTGTAAACATCATCTGTTGTCAGAAAATATGCTGTTTCATGAGACGTATAGCATGCAAAAAGCCTGAACTGGAGTTAATTTAATAGTTGACTTTTTATTTTAAATTTCACCTTCCCTTTAGCCATTGATAAGAAGCATCATCAGTTGGCATCCATGTTGATGACATATATACATTTTTCCTGTTATTCTAGCTCAAATCCTCTACAAAGTGTGGAGAAGACTTTTCATTTGACACGGGTGAACAAGGACTTGTTAGCAAAACAAGACTGTGATGTTCAGGTTTGGTGTTACATACTTTTGACTTGTGTTACTTGATTAAACTTCAGCTGATGGCTGGCCTGTTATGCTTTACATTTCAGGCTTGGTGCATGCTTTTGAATGACAAGGTTCCTTTTAGGATGCAGTGGCCACAATATACGGATCTACAGGTTAATGGTATAGTCGGTTAGCTTTTTAGTTCTCATGGTGTCTATCAATCTCAATTCCACATTTCAGAACCTTTTGTTTTTGAACCTATCTTATCTCCTCAACTCAGAATTGTAGTGTTTGGATCCATTTTAACTTCTTCAGATCTTTGCCGTTCTCAATGCCAATATTGTTAATTGAATCCATGTATAAGCTAGTGGAGCATACTTTCTCTTCTATTGTAGCTAGTAGTTATTTCTGGATACAGAAGTAAGACAAATGTCCATGGATATTTTGGATCTTGCGCATCAAATAAATTTGTTGCTTGGGACCTGCAGGTATGCCTGTACGTGCTATTAATAGGCCTGGATCACAATTACTAGGGGCTAATGGTCGTGATGATGGCCCAATTGTGAGTTTATTCCTGGACACTGAAAGTTTTCATGCAGTTAAACATTTATTTAGTAACTATGTTGCTCCTTCATTTCTGATCTAGATATTTATTCCTGAATACAATTTATACTTCCCTCTTCTTATAGATTACGCCTTGTACAAGAGATGGAATGAATAAGATTTCACTAACTGGATGTGATGCACGCATATTCTGTTTAGGAATAAGAATTGTCAAGCGACAAACTGTTCAACAGGTATTTATAATTTACTTTGGACTTGGTGATGGTAAAGTAAATGATATTTTAGTGTAAAATGAGTAATTTGCAATTCCTCAAGTTGTAGTTCTCTAGTTTGGGATCATGTGATGCATACATTGGTACCACAGGTAGAGAACTCATCCTCATTTTCAGTCTTTGTGCTTTTAATCACCAAAGTGAGTTTTCACTGCATTGTTTTTATGCTGCATACTGTATGATTATTGGGACCCTGCCAATTTTTGTTTCACAAAGTTGTTTTACAATCTGTCCTTGTCAGATACTCAACTTAATTCCTAGGGAGTGTGATGGTGAGCGGTTTGAAGATGCGGTTAGTCGTGTTTGTCGTTGCGTTGGCGGTGGAACAACGGACAATGCTGACAGTGACAGTGACCTAGAAGTTGTTGCAGATTCTTTTACTGTTAATCTACGTTGCCCTGTAAGTTACGTCTGATTTTAGCTTAAAAGTTTCTAACGAGTGTTATTTTTAGTTCAGTGTGCATCCAATTTGAATATAGCTAAATGCATTAAATACTAAAAGATTAAGAACGTATTCTGGGTTTCCTCCTGTGGTTGCTAGGCCCTCATCATTGATGATCAAACTGATGCATGTTCTGCTTCGCTATTGTTTATAATGCTGAAAATAGTTATGAGAAATGAGGAAGATTGGTTAGGATGAAATTGGCCTACAGTGGCTCCAGTAGCAGATTATTGTTCTGTGAAGAATATAAAGCAAGTCTAAAAGGATTTTATGGCCCATGTTATAATAATTCTCAGGGTCCAGTGCTGACTATGGTATTATGGTCTTACTAGATTATCAGGAATGTATCTCAACCCTAATCTAGCTTCTGCTGGGATCGGTAATTTTTCTGCTAATCTGCCTTGAATAAACAAAACACTATATTAATATGCTACCATTATTTTCCCATCTTCTTCATATGTTTCATCCTCATTAGATATGCTTTGTTCATTATATCCTCCGCTTATGCAAGTCTTCTTATCATTTTCAATGTTAGTTTGGCAAATTCTCTGTTACCTTCTGGCCTTTGTCAATATGAATTTAGTATACTAAATTTGTGATCATTGTGCGTTTCTGCATTGAAGAATTACCTCACTGTTTTCGGCATTTGGATTAGTGCTCTTAGTTTTGGTTGAATGTTGTGGTTTTTCTTTCGAAATTGCCATCAAATGTTTAATATAATCGATCTTTGTATCTCAATTTCTAGATGAGTGGTTCGAGAATGAAGGTGGCAGGAAGGTTCAAACCTTGTGTTCATATGGGCTGTTTTGATCTTGAAGTTTTTGTGGAGCTAAACCAGCGTTCTAGGAAGGTAAACAATTGTTGATTTCTAATTGTTTTTCTTCCTCCATAAGCCCTTTATCTCTGAGCCAGAAATGACCTCCATGCAGTGGCAGTGTCCCATTTGTCTGAAGAACTATTCACTGGAAAGTATAATCATTGATCCATATTTTAATCGCATAACTTCCAAGGTACTCATACTTTAGTTTATATTGGTCACAAGGATAGAGTTTGTTAATTGATTAGGTGTACCAATCAATAAAACTATTTGTATTTGTTGTTTACTTGATGGCATAACAGATGCGCCATTGTAGTGAAGATATGACTGAGATTGAGGTGAAGTCTGATGGCACTTGGAGAGTAAAGACCAAAAGTGAGGCTGAGCGCAGGGATATTGGAGAACTAGCCCAGTGGCACAATTCTGACAGTACTATTCATGTGACTAATGATGGAGAAATCAACTCGAAAACGGAGATGATAACTCAGATCAAGAAGGAAGGTGTTTCAGAAAGCCATCCTGGTAATGGTTTGAAACTTGGAATCAGGAAGAATCGCAATGGATTTTGGGAAGTTAGTAAACCTGATGATATGAACTCTTCCTCTTCTGGTAATAAATTTCAGAAGTTTGAAAATTGTGAACACAAAATTATACCTATGAGTAGCAGTGCTACGGTTAGTGGTCGGGATGGTGAAGATCCAAGTGTAAATCAGGACGGTGGTGGGAACTTCGAGTTCCCAAACAATGGGAATGAACTTGATTCTTTATCTCTGAATGTAGATTCAGCATATGGATTTGCTGAACAAAATGTTTCTGCACCTGATGCAGAAGTAATTGTTCTCAGTGACTCAGATGATGACAATGATGTGCTAATTTCATCTGAACATGTTTACAAGAATAATCGATCTGATGATGATGGGGTTGTTTTTTCAGTGCCTGCAGGATTGGCAGATCCTTACCCTGAAGATCCTACTTTAAGGCCTGGGAATTTTCTCTTCAATGCTAATGATGAGTTTATGCCACTCTGGCCATTGCCTTCTGGAACCCAAGGAGGTCCAGGATTCCAGTTATTTAGTTCAGATGTCACAGACCCATTGATTGATTTGCAGCATGGTTCTGTCAATTGTCCCATTGCATCAATGAATGGCTACACGTTGGCTGCAGATAATGTTATGGGATCTACTAGTTTGTTACCAGATTCTTCTGTTATTCGACCTGAGACAGACATGGATGGTGGCTTAGTTGATAATCCTTTGGCATTTGGTGGTGAAGATCCCTCCTCACTTCAAATTTTTCTTCCAACTAGGCCTTCGGATGCATCACTACAGTCTGATTTTAGAGCTCAAGTTGATCCATCCAATGGTATCCGCACTGAGGATTGGATATCTCTTAGGCTTGGTGGTGGTGCTGCAAGCAGCCACGGTGAATCAATTCCTACAAATGGGGCAAACCCAAGGGGCCAGGTGTCATCCGGAGACTCTGGCATGGAACCATTGATTGATGCTGGTTTGTTCCTATTCCTTTGGCATTACTTTTTTTCAGACCATCCTTATACGGAGTTGTCAGATACAATTGTTATTTTACTTGTGCTAGATTTCGTTGCATAAATATACCCCTCCATCTTCCAATCTTTTATGTGCTGCTTTCAGTTTTAGCACTGATTATTATTGGTTATGCAGCTTCTTTACTTCTTGGTATGAATGATGATAAATCTGAGAAGGCTAGTCGGCAACGATCTGAATCTGATAGTCCCTTTTCATTTCCTCGTCAAAAACGTTCTGTGAGGCAACGTTTCTATCTGTCTATTGACTCGGACTCAGAGTAGAGAAGGGCCATGTTTGCTGAGATTATCGTTGCTTAGTGTAGAGTATTTCTGGGAACAGAATACATTTCCTGGAGTGAGTTGGTGACTGAAGTCCAAGTCATTGGTTAGAAATTGAACAAATTAACATGTGCTCATAGCAACGAAGTACTGAATGGTGGTCGTGGTGTGATGCATAAGAAAAAAAGGGTTATCAGCATTACTTACTTCTAAAACAATGTGATGGCACCTGCAAAATATTTTGTTGCAGTTGATGAGCCAAGGCCTTGTGTACACTGGGCAATATTGTGCAGCATAACCTAGTGTCTGCTGCTGTTTGTTTTATGAGGGAGTACATCTCCCTTCCCAATTACACCAGTGCCTGCTAAGATTGTACAGTTCATAGTCGTTGAATCTGAAGACTCTATTGAATCCCTCGCTTTAAAGCCCGTGGATGTAGTGGGGAAGCTACCAATTGGCAGAGCAAAATTGCCTCCATTTTGTCTCTCATTTGAGGAAGCGAACGAATTGCTTGTACATATCACCGAGATTCAGCTATTTATAGAAAGAAATAAAATTTGCCAAACGTAATTTTGTCCGGTATAAACATGGTGACATTTTCTTCTATTTCAATGCGAGACTACAGATATGAAATTGTTACGTTTATAATGTTTGCTGTAGATAGTCTGTTCGCTTCGATGGGAGGGTCAGCTTTTCTACTTTGTAGACCTTTTCACTTGTAGGTGCTTCTAACGTCAGATGGACGGTGAAATGAAGGCAGAGATGATGGGGATGGCGATTGGTTTATTCGCGTTCCCAATTTCGAAATATGTCCTCTGCTTTGTTAAACATCGATTTGTGCATAAAAAAGAACGAATTATCAGATCTAATATGAGATGCCAAGCTGTCGAGCTATGATTCTGCTTAGCTAATCTTTTTTTTCTTCCTTGTTCCGTGGATATTGACAATTCATAGCTATCGCACATCTTCATTCTGGTTCTCTCTATGATTTGCGTAATAAACCTTAAGCAACGGTTACTACTGATAATCAGTGGCCTTTATTTGCATGAAGCATATACCTAAAGCTGAAGACGTGCTGCAGCGTGAAAATTGAATTAAGAAAAAAACAAAAAGAACGTAGAATAGGGGGAAAAAAGAATCCTTAAGAATGGGAAAAACTCGAAAATTGTCAAATGGATAGTATATTGATCGCAATCTGTAAGAAGCTGAACATGAAAAAGTAATCATCGTGCCCAGTGAGACCGGTAAAAAAAAGCCTTCTTAGCCTTCGTGCTATCATCATAACCAAATCCCTCGAAACATTGGAGTTGAAGAAAGAGCGATCGCAGAAAAGTGTTCACAAATATCCAACGGAATACACTGACAGGACACTGGTACAGCCTTCTAAATTTTGCAACTACGCGTGACTATGATGGCCTCAAACTCTCGCAACCTGGGCAGTTGTGCAAGCTTTCATGGATATAAATATCACAATCAAGGCAGAAAGTATGCTTACATTTTGGACAAGCAACACAAAGGCCGGGCTTAATGCCTGTGACAAAAACCGCAGCATTTATGAAAGACATGAAACTAATTAAAACAGAACATAATTTTGAGAATAAATATTGATATTTCGTTGTTGTTGGGGGACTATCAACACCTAGCCTCTTACATCACGAGCCTTTGGCTCCTTGTTTATGGGGAAAAAACATTGTTATTTTTCTTAAAGAAATGAAGCTATTTTATTTTAACGATTAAAACAGGATAAACAACACAGGGAAAGGCCAATTGCATAAGAAATATTGGACTATGAGCTTTCAATACCTGTTCAATTTAACAGAGGTTTGTGAGTTATTTGAGCAGCTTCATTTAGCAATTTTAACCTCATTTAATCATCTAGTGTAACATGAACTATGCACCAAGAAACCTTTGCATGCAGTGCACAGTAACATATTCTACTTACCAGTGATAAGAAGGCTCTGTTGGCAACCAAAGCATGTCCTGTGTGATCTGTGGTGTGGTTCACTTTGACGTGATGGAGGCAAATCATCAAATGGAGCTATTGGAAAGAGATGATGATATGACCTTGCCAAATGGGGTGAAGAAACAAGTGTTAGCCCACAGATACGACATTCAGTAGGAAGCTCACAAGCACGTGCTTTGCATCTGGGACAAATGTAGCCCTCACCAACTTTAGCTTCTTTATGACAAGAACAGATCGAGATGGAACCCTCTGCTGCTCTTTGTGGGAAACCCATCTTTATCAGGTTAGCAATTGCAAATTCGGCTATTGCTGGAGGTGGCGGTGCATGCTCTAGAATCAACTCTTTGAAGTGGCCCTCCAAAAGAAGGAAGAAATCAAATCAATTTTTGGATAATCTCAGTCTAATTAAGGAAGATTTGAAAAATGTAGTGGTAGAATCATTAAGGTATATTTTCACACTTCTATTTCCATCATTTTTTACTCAAAATTCTGAATGAGTCTGGATCATTTACCTAAGAATAGGCGGCTAGCCCCCTCTAATTATTCAATTTTTAATTCAGTTATTTCATGACATACAACAACATAGTTTATCATCTGATATTTGAGAAAATAAGTTTATATACAAGGCTGGCAAGCTAATAGAACTCACCTCATCCAGTGCAACTGAGTATGAACCCCCAGTTTCCTGGCAGAGATGTTTGCAAATGAATAGCTCAGCTGCAAGGCCAATTACTGAACACCTTAACTTCGATTTCTTGCACTTCTGGATGGTCTCCATAATATCTCCTGGATCACAGGTACTAAGAGAGGAATATAAGATCAATACTTCACGATGACCATATGAAGGAATTGGATCAAGATACCCGTGAACAAGCTCTAAGGCATTTTGTAATGAGGAATCTCCTGAGCATCCCAATTTGCCCATCAATGTCTTAATATGGGCCTCAGGACTCCCACCAAGTTCTGTTAAGCAATGGGCAACTCCATCTTTAATAGTCACTAGAGCCATCTGACTAAGTGGGTTCTGATCAAAAAATTCCCTAATGAAAGCTTCCACGTGTTTGGCCATCATAGCCATTCGGCTTGGTCGAAAATCCATCACTCCAGCTGCCTACATAATTCATAAAAATCATAAAAAGTTGATAATGCCTCATTTTGGAAAAAATCGAAAGCCCCAGAAATTTTGATTGCCCTTCTCCAATGTAGAATAACTTTGCTGACAGAACCAACATATGTTTTTCTAGCTTCAAGTTTAAGGGTGCTGTTATTCAAGTGTCATGCTGAATTGTTCAGCCTGACCGAATCAAACAGGTCCAGTTTTTTCCAATGAAAACTATAGACATGCTACTAAAATTGAAAGTGAGAAATGTGAACCAAACACATTCAGTAATTGGAGTCATAAATCTCAAACCATCACTTGGACAATGTAGTTCCATCCCTACACCCGAGGCTGGAAATCATTTTCAATAAAACTATATGCAGTGATCAACAAGACTCCATTAAGTCAAGAAACTGGGCATACCCTGGAGAGGTCAACGACAACATAGAGAAACCGAATGAGGCCCTTCTGAATTCGAGCAGCATTGCCAGCAGTTGAAAGCGAACGAAGGCGGCGACGATACTGAGCATGGTAAATAGCCTTGTTATCAATTGGGCGAAGCAGGCCCGACTCATCCTCTTGCAAGGACTCCCATGATCTCTCATCAGTGTAAGTTCTCTCCCATGCATCCATCCCATCCTCATCCAGATCATCCTCATCCTCCTCCTCTGCTTCTCCATTTAATCGCTTCTTCTCGCCATTGTGCATCTTTTCCCAGCCACACTACTCTTCCCAATTCAATTCAATGGCTCCCAAACCTAGAACAGAATATTGCAGAACGATCTGTTTCAGTTCAGACACCAAAGAATTCCTAATTTGAAAAAATAGTAGTTCGCTAGCTGATAATGGCATTAAGTGAAGAATATATACAGGAATTTACGATTTTGTTCGATAACCCTAAAACTAACACTTTATTCTCCTCCATTCATAATTAAATGCTCGCCTCGCTGAATACAAAAGAAAGCAAAAAGAAAGAGAGAAAGAACATAAAATTGTCCTACTGAATAAACTGGCGGTCGAAACTTCGCCGGTGGAAGTCTAGAGAGAAGCAAATGTATGTATGATTGGAGGGAGTGTGTTATGCTATCAAAAGAAAGGAGGTCAGTCACGGACTTAAAACAAGATACTAATTTTATTTAATATACAGTATTCCTAAGCTTTGCCAATTTGCTTTATACATATTAATCACTTGTGTAATTCAACCATTTAACATCATAAATTAAGATAGTTTCAAAAAATCATAAATTATAAGATACTATACTCATACACAAATCGACATGGACTCTTTGAAAATACTGCAATGCCCTGGGTCTGACGACACACAACTCCTCCTCATTTAAAGGGTCAGAGCATGAAGAAGCGATCATATTTAAAGTGGTGAAGTTAAAGACATACATCCTTGACCTTATGTATCGAAGTACTGTAATGTGGTGAGTCTCATAAACGGAAATAGAGTAAATGAAGAAATATTTACAAACACATATAAACTAATATTGATATCACGGTGTCACCTCAGGACATATATTTTTCTGTAAGGGAATTGTGTTCGTTTACCTTCTTATGTTGCAATGTGCTGTATGAAAATTTCCTTCTGAAGTTCCTGATTACAGCACAGCACATCTAGTATGCTGTTAATGTCCTTCGCATTATTAGAATAACAGAAAACAGTAGTACCCACTGATCTTTTATAAAACAGTAGTTTCATTTTTTTTTATTTACCAAGTTTTCATTTAAAGTTATTTTTCATGTGCTGAAATTGACACAGAAATTGCACGGGTTGTTTATGCGAAAACAGAAGTGAAAGGGATCACAGCATTTATCGTTGAGAAGGGAATGCCAGGGTACTTGGAAACCAAACAATTCATAAAATCTGAAGCCATGTACTTTTCCTTAGTGACACTTCTATGTATGGATTAACAAAACCTTCCATTCACTTCTCAATATAATCCTAATCGGAATGCCTAAGTTTCAGAAACTGGCAAATAAAGTTGAGTTTGATGATGAAAAAAAAATGATGATCAGAATGGGAAGGATAAATTTTGATATCTTTAAAATTGACTTACCAAAACCTCTTGTTTGTAGCCACAGGTTTAGTACTGCTCAGAAACTAGACAAACTTGGGATGCGACGAAATGATACGTAAGTCACCAATGAAGGAAATTTTAAAACGAAATTACATATTAATTTACATAATTAATTAACACAATTAATTAACCCTATAATTGTAACATATTGGATTCTCAAATTATATGAACAAATACTTGAAAACTGAGGAAACATTGAATCCATTGTAATGTTCTGTAAAGCGGAGCGACAGAGACGCAGAGGATTGACTACTGTTATTCTAAACCCTAATTAGAAACCCGTACAGTTTTTAATGGAGCGACTATATTTAAAGTTGGCTAACAGTAAGGCCTCTTGTGCATTACAACACATGGGCCAAGCCTACCCATCATAGTAGGCCCATGAACACAGGCCCAATGACACGTATAAGAGAAGTACTATTGACATCTAATTAATCGGAGTTTGTACGAAATTATGTTTATTATGCTATTCTACAATTATGATAAAATTCTATCATTCTCTCACTTGGACAGCATAACCAACATCAATAAACAAAAGAAACAAATCTCCAGATTAATATAACAATATGTGGCTACAATAGGATATTAAAATAAAGCCAACAATCTCTCAATCATAAGTCCAAAATGAGGTTGCAAGTACCTCAACAGTATAGAAATCAGACCCGATAGGAGTACTGATAACATATATGCAAGATACTCATACCTCGATGACCTAAACAAAATGTGTCATAAGGAAATGCACACAAAATGGTGATCCGATTGTGCAATTCCAAACAAAATGGCCTAAGCATCCACTCAAGATGCCAACTGAGATTTAACAAAATATCTCAGAACAACTAGATGAGACTGGGTACAAAATGTCTCCAACAAAATGCCATATATATATAAACATTTAAATGTATCTGCGCAGCATATCAAGAAAGTATATGGCAACAACAATAATAGCAACAATTATAAGCAAAAGTCTTTAGACTGAATAACAAAATAGTCAATTACAATGTTGCTATCAAAATAACATAAAAGACAGACTCCCACTAATCCAAGGCATCAAAAGATCTAAATAGGCCCATACGGGTTACATGATTCACAAAAGCCTTAACAGTTAAGCCTTTGGTTAGAGGATCTGCTACCATAAGATCGGTGGGTATATGCTCTATACGAGTCTGAAACTCCTTAACCTTCTCTCTAACTAAACATATACTTTGTATATGTTTAGTTAGAGAGAAGGTTAAAGTTGCTTGCTCTCAGGCCCTGGAGATCACCAGGCTTTTGCACATGTTTTATTACTACTATCTTACTTGTTCATTGTCACAATCTCATTACATTTCCTGACGTTGGAAGATAGGTTCATAAATTTGATCCAAGTAGCAACTACTGTATAAGACAGTTCTGTCATGTAATATTAACCTACGTGTGATTTAGTTGATTAGATGCCTAACTAACCTAGTCTATTAACCCACGTGTGATCTTGACTCCAAAGTCAATGAACCAAGTCTATCGAACTTTTCGATAATTTTTAAAAATTAAAAGTACATTAATAATATACCAAACTTCAAGAATTCGAGAAATTTTACCTTTAATTATATAAAGAATACACAAGAATAATTCACAATTAACAATTAACAGTTAAAATCTTATGGATTGCATAGGGAATCTTATAACCACAATATATATGCTTAGCATTCATTAATACTCAAGAGTCAAGACTTAACAATATTATAGAATCTTATAACTGTTTATTAAATTCTTAAAACTTTATCAATCATTAAGACCTAAGACAAAGACCATTAAACACTAGCTTATGGCTTCAGATTACCTGTACCAACAACCCTCTGCTTACCTTATTCCCACAATATCCATCCATCCAATAAATGGGACATAGAGAAATTGGATGGATGAGTGTTGTAAGAACATGGTAGACACAGGATTGTTAGCATAGGTGATCTGTTCCCTAGCTTATACGTGAATTGAAATTGGTTTCTTTTGAGATTTGACAAAAGATGCATTTCAACTCTTAAGATAAATTTACTAAAACTTAACTTGGGACTCAATAAAAATTATACCTCAAGTTAACGTCCTCGATTCAGCAACTTTTGCAGCTACCTCATAGACAAAAAGTCTGGTCAGAAGCAGACCAGCAACCAGAGTTGTTATCATAAGCATTATGAAGACTGCATTCCAGCTCTTAGCTGATATGTAACCAGTTAGAAATGGTCCAATTGCAGCCCCAATCGAGCCAGTTCCATTAATTATCTCCGTCACAGTAGCCAACGCTCTTGAGTTTCCTTTTAATGAACTGTGTGTTCCCAGATCAGCCGAAACAGCTGTTGTTATAAGAGCAGATGGTCCATTAACAAATGTGCCCGTGATGAACGTAAGAGCAATGTTTAAGGTTAAAGAGATGTGTCCATAGCTTCTGTAGAAGAAGAGTGCAGGAATGGAGCAATACGTGAAGCTTGCTGCTGTAATGGCTGCGGCATCTAGGCGATCAGAAATGTGCCCAGCTAAGATTCCTCCAACTACCCCTCCAATATCAAATAATGTTGACAAGTTTCCAGCTGACTCACTTGATAAATATTTACCATCAATGGCTACAAGATTAATAAACATTAAATAAGTCATTCCAAGTGTTAACATGTAAAGGACAAAAAGGTTTAGACACTAATAAAGTAATTCGATTTCCACATTTTGTTATATGCTGGTATACCAGTTCTCACCATTCCCAATTGGGTTTCGTAGAAGTCTTTGAGCTCAGCGAATGTGCTATGATAGAAGTACATGATCAGGAAGTGGAGTTGTCCAAATTACCTGTGTGGCTTATGTAGAAAGGAAGCCAGTAGAGAAACGTGTAAGCGACCAATTTGGCAAAGAAAAGGCCAGCAGCAAAAGGAGCAACCCCAGGAATTTTCAATGCTTCAATGAAACCCACTGCTTTCTCCTTTTCTTCAGAGTCTGAACTCAATAAAGGCTCTGTAATCCCATCCTCAACTTTCTCTGTCGAAACATTTGTTATGTCTTCATCTCTGTTAGCTCCAACAGATTCTGGAGTAACAGGAAGGAAAAGGAAAACCATCAAGCCAACAAAAGCAATAATGAGACCAGGCACAACAAAGGACCAACCCCAACCATAGCTCAACGTTGCAGAAGCAATCAAAGACCCTGAAATGCTCCCAACAGAAGTGTGAGCATTCCAGATACCCATAATTAGACCTCTCTTCTTCTTTCCAAACCAGTTACCAATCACAGCAACCACTAAAGGCCATCCAGTAGATTGGAACAAGCCAGCAAGCATTTGTACCATCAAGAAACAGTAGAAACTATGCACATTTGGCCAATAACCAACCCCAAAGAGTGACGTAAATATAGCAGTTCCAACCATCCCTATTGTCAAAAGGATCCTCAAATTCAACCTATCACCCAAATGTCCAGCAAAGTACATTCCAAAGGCATATACGGAGAGAAAAGCCAGATCAAGATCACCAAGTAATGCAGTCCCATGTGCTCCATTGAATGGGGACCAACCCTCTCCAAGTACCAATAGAAGCCTTCTTTTTCCAATAGGCTTGGTCACATAAGTGATCCTCCATGGAGAAAATTTCAAGGCCACCTCAGAAGATTCTGGATCAAGGACACTCTGGACAATGCTCAGGGTGTTTCGAGCAACGTGAAAGCTAGTGTATGCAAAAAAAGTTACAACCCAGACAATGATCTGGTAGCTTTTGTAGGAAATCTTCCTTCTCTTTATGCACTCTATGAATTGGATTCCAAGGGGTTTATGCTCGTTCTCAAAAGATGTTTCAGCTACTGGATCCATTTCTCGATTCTTAACTCAACTTTTTATAAAGAGGAATTGGGATTTTTACTTTGTCTGCAAGACTGAAGACAACAAGCAGAAGCAAGAAAAAGCTAGAGAGAATGCAAGTAAATAATTAAAGCTCAAAACTTGCAAACAGAACTTATTACTTTAGATGAAAAATAAAATCAATTGTAGGAATATTCTCTCAAGGTTGTGTTAATTGAAGGACGGCATAAATGCTATTGTCACATAACTGAATAGCGCAAGCTCCCAAATTCAAAAGCAGAGGAAACGAGGAAAAGTGAAGAAAACAACAATAGTAAGTGGAAACAACTTTCTCTAGATTCTGCAGTCATCCGATGCTCAAAAGATTTATCATAAAAACCAGATGAAATTAGTGAGCTATCTTCAAAAGCTTCATCGGGAGGGCCACCTTGACTGATAAACAGACGTTGATGTGGTACAAGCACTCACACTGGTTTTCAGGTTCAGATGCTTCTCCAACTTGCCATTACTACGTACCATGCTGTTCCAGCCACGTCCCACCTGATCTATTAAAATTTGATTTATTCAGTTGATTATGATATATGAAGACAACATGTAACATCAAAATTGACATGAATCATCTGTCTGTGCAGCTGTTCCATTCAAGCACATAATTTGAGTCTGACATCATAAATAAATGAGAACGATATAGCCTCAATTATTCAGTGTAAGGATAAGGTGTGTCCGGGTACCTAAGAAAACAGTATTAAGTTCATCCAATTACAGCCTGTCAATAGTTAAAATACATGTAAAACCCTGGTTACACACCAACATGAAGTAGCATCTCCGTAATGTTGTACACTTCTGAAAGTAATGCACGTGTAAAATGATGATATAACAATATTAAGTTCATCCACCTACAACCTGTCAATAGTTAATTAATACATGTAAAACCATGGTTACATTCATCCACCTACAACCTGTCAATGGTTATTTAATACATGTAAAACCATGGTTACACACCAATATGAAGTAACATCTCCATAATGTTGTACACTTCTGAAAGTAATGCACGTGTAAAATGATGATATACAACTAGAAGAGGCAGACGAATAAAGGTAGAAACGAACAAGTGAAGATTTGCAGAGCAATGACGCACCTAAATCACTCTTAGTCTCGAGGAACAGGTCGTGTGGGCAAATACGAGCGAAGTAGTAGGCACAAACCTCCCTTGAGTCCCAGGCAATGTCCTTGTACCATTTCCTTTCTTTAGCCAAGAAATTACCATCAAAATATTCACCATTTTCACAAATCATCAAACTCCAAGTAGTAAAAATCAATGGCAACCCTGTTCATTAAGCAATCAACACTTGAATAACAATAATGAAAAAGAAGAAGAAGAAGATCTAAGTGCCAAAAGAATTACGGTTTATGGACTGTACCAGCGATCTTGAGTTCGTCCAGCATAGCTCGCTGAATGTCCATTAATGGTTCTGACATCATTGAAGTTTTTAGCCAGTTCTGAATCTCGATAGAAGGGGATTTATGGTTTGCCCTTGGAGGAGACGATCTAGGGTTTTTGATATAGCCAAGAGTTTGGCAATGTTCTAAAAACCGGACCGATCCGTCCGGTCTAACCGGAAAAACCTTGAACCGCTCAGTGGTCTGGTTCGGTTTTACCTAATAACCTCTCTGCATAAAAACCGACCGGTTTAATTTTTTTTCGGTCAGACCGAATGGTCCGGTCCGGTCCGGTCCGGTCTGGTCTGATTTTTTAAACTTTGTAAATTTTCCTCTTTTTTTTTCATCAAAACTTTCGCATTTATAGAATAGTTGCGAAGAGCATATTCACTTAGTTAATAAGCCAAATTCATCAAAATTATTAGTTTGAATGCTTTGTAATATTTATTTCTTTTTGAATGCTTTGTCTTCCTAAATAAGGGAGGAAGAAGATAACTGTATTATGATCACACTGAAAATCAAATGACGCCATCACTTATTACAATATAATTGCCTATAAGCATAATATAATTTTCTTACATTAATATCATAATTTTGCTAAAAATATTATATAAATCGTATTGCCACCTACGAAATGCTCCAGTCACATACTTCTTTTCAACATCCTCTATTTTATTTGAGTTAAAAATCATTATTTCTCTTACTTCCGGTTACATGCGTCACCTCCATCAATATTTATTTTGAAGTACATTGATGAAACATACAAATATAAACATATTAAACTCCGAATGATTAAATAATTAACAACTCTGATTGTTAATGAAAAAAAATCTTCAATATTTCTTTCAAGACAAGGAAGAGAGCTGCAATTTGACACCTCACCAACTCTTTTATCTAACACAAATTAAATACCATAGATACGTTATCTTTAATAATTAGAATGAAGGAAACAAAAGGTGGAAGTGAAGTTCGAGAAGTTGAAGTGCAAATAATATAATCACTTGGCTTTGCATCTCATTGAACATTTTGTTTCACAGATGTTAAGTCCTTACAATGGATGATTTCTTGTGTCGGATAAACTAATATCAAACAAGAAAATTGGAGATCATCTTATATATTTTTATAATTAAATTCTATCTTAAGCAGTAGGAACTTGTCGACTGTGGTTGTTAAGTATAAAGCGTAAGAAGTAAAAATGGAGTACGTAGGGCGAAGTATATGCGAGTGACTATGCTGGTGGTTGGCATGTCATGAGCACAACCAACAAAAACTTATAAATATGGATTATGTATATACTGACGTTTCAACTGCAAGTTTATTAAGATATTTGCTATACTGGACATGATTTTTCGTGACTATCACACGGAACCACCACTATAACAATATTTAGATGAAATAACTAGTTTATAAGCCAGTATCAACGTGAAATGGAGAAATACGTCGTATTATAATTTGAAAATATAATAAACATTGATCATGCATGTGCAGATGCATAAGGGTTAGATTGGGGTTATGGGTCCATTTCTTATTTCTTATCCTTACCAGTAGACTTTTGACTATGAAAAAATCGTAGCTAATTGTCTCAAAAACATCACCTATAGTTATTTGTGATGTTCTTATTTTGTTGTACAAAGCATCACCGATTCTCCGTAACTGAAAACTATAAGTGACGTTTTCAAAAATCGTAACAAAAATTATTAGCTACTATTTTTTTTAGCTAAATCATTAAAAAATGTAGCTAAAAAATTGAATCTTAGTAGGAAGATTTGGCATTAAAAGACTGATGATGAAAATAAAACACAGTCAATACTTTTTGGCTACGTTTTCATTTTGTAGCTATATAATATTAGCTAAGGCTTTTATAACGAAGCTAAATATCTTTAGCAATTTTTTCTTTACTTTAACCAAATGTTTCTAGCTAAGTGTTTTATAACGTAGCCAACTATTGTTTTATATGTTTTTAATAATGTTACGATAAGTTATTTGTTACATTTTTAATTCATGATATTGAACAATATGTTTTGTATATAATGTATCAATATATTTTATTATGAATTTATTATAAAATTAAATCATAGAAAAATATTATTAATTCAAAATATCGGGCATTGTATGTGAGAACTTTTGATATTCTTGGTAGTAATGGTCCAACATTATGTAGTTAATATGTATAAATATCCTAGTTTAATGGTAATTGATAATATGCTTGATGGGGGCATATTTATATAGGCTTTTCTTGCAAATTTTGAGGTCCTTAAGCTTCTTTTTTCTTCTAAAAACATACACCATCAAATTAGGGATTGAGAACTTAGAAGAATTTCAAAATGTAGGCTCTTTAAGCAAAGACAACATTGATTGGAGGTATTTTATTTTCTTCCGTATTTAATTTATAAGTTGTTGTAATGCATATATTGCTGAATATATGTTAGAGTTGGCTAAAATTTGATATCAAAGCTTGTTAACCTTTGCCTTCTTAGAGTTTTTGGAGAATTTCAAATTATGAAAAAATTTTCAGATCTGGAAGTTTTCAATCAAAAGTTGTTTCTAGACATTTTTCTTTAAATTAAAAGTAGAAATAAGTGTTTTGGAACTGTTTCTACATTTTAAAATTAATTTTTGTGGTTTCTATTTGTCTAAATGTTTTAGATGTTTTAATAACTAATAAGATGCTGATCGTTTCGTGATGCTACGCATTTTGTGTATTATTTTAATAAAAAACCAAATGTTGTGGTTGGGGCTCGAACCTACGCCTATGGTGGACCTCTGTCATCTAAAATGAGCCTTATGTCTTTATATGTAGTGTGTTGATATTATATTTATATAAATGTTCATCAACATGTAGCAGATTATCACATACATTATGAATAAAATTTTGGATAAAATGTTTTAGTGATTAATTATTAGGGCTTTGCCACAACAACCCTAATTATATTAAATTATATATTTTTAATTAATCACATAAAGTTTTGAGACATTTAATTATAGTTAATTATTTTAGTATAATAAATTTTATCCCACAAGAATTTTTATTATATTTGAATAATTAATTAGGATAAAATATCAAACTATTTTTCTAATTTCCCTATAGATATTAGAAA
>JANIHZ010000209.1:13429382-13441184 GCA_027478365.1 Erythroxylum rufum | reverse complement strand
GAGAAGCCCACCACAGCAGAGTTATCACAATATATGGTTAGAGGTCTGGAAACACTCTCCACAAGATGAAGCTCAGAGATGAAATTCCTCAACCATATTACCTGTCCAGTAGCTTCGTAACAAGCCACATACTCTGCCTCCATAGTTGAAGTCGATGTAAGTGTTTGTTTAACACTTTTCTAAGATACATCACCTCCAACAAGCATAAAGATATATCCTATGTGAATTTATGATCATCAAGGCAGCCACCATAATCGAAATCAGAATAACCTATCACCTCAAGGTGATTAGACATCCTGTAAGTGAGCATGTAATCTTTAGTACCTTGTAAGTACTTTAGAACTCGTGTTACAGCTTGCCAATGACCTACACCAGGGTTGCTCAAGTATCTCCCAAGTACACCAACAACAAAAGCAATATCAGGTCGTGTACAAACTTAAGGATACATAAGACTACCAACAACAGAAGCATATAAGACCTTTTCCATCTTCGACTTATCTTTATCATTTTGAGGACACTGGTTATTTGAGAGTTTGCCACCCTTTTGAATGGGTGCACAACAAGGATTACAAAAAGAATCAATTCCAAACTAGTATTTAAATCCTTCATACTGACAATGGTATTGAATACTTGCCGTGAGTGTTGGAGGCAGTCTATAAGATCCTACGGTATCTAAAAGGTACTCTGGGAAAAGGACTGCTATTCAAGAAAGGAGATAAAAAAAATTGAAATATATACTGATTTAAATTGGGCAAGTTCAGAAGAAGATAGACGATCAACCACTAGATATTGTACTAGATAATTTTTGGCATTATCAGTTTCAGTGATGCTCTCTTTAATAGTCTTCTCCATTGTGTACTTTATGGTCATCAAACAGACCTTATTAGCACGAACTCACTTATCATGTTTAGCTCTATCTGCAGCGGAAAACTCAGCAGTAGGTTGTGCAGGCTCATCCTCAAGGAGAGCAACATCAACATTAGAAATCGCCCAAAAAAGATTCAAGGATTCAAGCCAGTCCTCATAATTGGTCCCATTCAACTTAATCAAAGAATTCAAAGCTGGAAATTGATACAATGCAAGGAGATTTAGCAAATGTATCACCAACTAGCATAATTGGACAAACAACACAGCTAGGTTCTCATGCAATTGCAATCTTGCCTAAGGGTCTCAAATTACAACATAGATCACCCAGAATATTAAACTATGTCCTAAAGCTAATATCGATAGGATATTGAAAACTTTAAAGACATAATTAAATGAATTAAACAAAACATTAGAAACCACATTGATAAAGACAAACCGATAGGGTAAGTGCATCATTAACATAGCAACTAATGTATGCCCAATAACATCACAACAGCAATTTGTAATAATTGATCTCACGATAGGTGAGCTCACAATTACACAAAATGAATGACAATAGTCCAATAACATTCCCCAAGATTGTTCCCATAGGTTCAATTAGTACCACAATTATAAAAGTAACCATAATAATCATATAATATAACATTATATGCAAAAATTACATCCAAAATTAATTTTGGTGCATAACTATATATCACTGAGAGTACATAAGACTCCACAAGCCCGTATAATACTAGGAATAACTACAAAAATTTTCAAGAAAAAATTTAGAGAGTACACTATATTTTTATTAATTTTAAAATTAAGGAAAAATAAAAATAAAATTTCTAGCATTCAAAAAATTAAAAAAACCATAAAATAGAACTGGGCAAGTGGAGCAACTAGGGAAAAATTCGGGGAAAAAGGCCACCGGAGGCCGCGGCACGTGTCCACACGCACCACCAGTGCTCGTGGGAGAGGGCCAGCCGGGTCGGGCTTCATCTTCCTCTCCCGGCTGACCGGTATCTGGGTCGCCCGACCCGGTTCGGAAAAAACGTTATATCTCTCTCAATTTTGATCCGTTTTTAACAAATTTGGTGTCATTAGAATCAGAATTTAAAGATCTATAAAAACCCTCAACAAATTTCACTAAAAAGACTACTGAAAGTTGTTCGAAAAAAATCAAAGATGGACAGTTATGGTCGATTCTTCGAGTTCTTGAGGTTTACAAAAGACAACAGAAAATTTAGCAACCTACTACATGCTTTGACACCAAACCGAAACAAGTCAACCACATCAAAACCGATTTCACAAAACGCAATTAACAAACAAGACGACAATCCCCAAATTCCATGAAATCAACATATCGAAAATTACCTAAAATTAGCAGTTACAATTAGAGTTAATTGGCTCTGATACCAATTGAAGGAAATTTTAACACGAAATTACAGATTAATTTATATAATTAATCAACACAATTAATTAACCATATAATTGCAACATACTGGATTCTCAAATTATATGAACAAATACCTAGAAACTGAGGAAACATTAAATCCATTGTAATATTCTGTGAAGCGGAACGACAGAGACGCAGAAGATTAAGACCAATTATTAAATCCTCTGCGTCTCTGTCCCTCCGCTTCACAGAACATTACAATAGATTCAATGTTTCCTCAGTTTCCAGGTATTTGTTTATATAATTTGAGAATCCAGTATGTTGCAATTATAGGGTTAATTAATTGTGTTGATTAATTATGTAAATTAATCTGTAATTTCGTGTTAAAATTTCCTTCAACCAATAGATTCCATACTCATACTCTAGTCAATCTTGTTATGTTTCCATACTTCTGTTTTTCACCCCTATTAAAATGGGTGCTGTCTGGCCGATGTGAGCTTGTATTTGAAAATTGCTTTGTCCCATAAGAAAATGTGCTTGGCAAAGAAGGAAATGGTTTTCCAACACTTTGAACTTATACTTTGTTGTTGTAAGATAAATGGTGCTGAATGCCTCGTAATTGTGTTTCCACTGACTGCACACATACGGCCGATGTCTGAACTTTATATTGTATGAAATACTTTGGCAGATTGTAACAATACATAGGACTATTCTTATAACTTAAAAATCAGAAAGGTAAAGTAATATGGTAATTATGAAGTACATCCATCTTAGCTGGCAGAACAACCCAATCACCTGTTTCACATAAGGGAGTTTCACAGTTTTCTAACTTGTCAATCTGGGGTAGTTTGGTCCTCAAAACAGTGAATTAGTTGCTTAAGTTACCTCTTCTGTGTAGGTTGCTATCACTTTCGTGCAATGACATTATAGTAAAATTCAAATTCACTGTTGAATCTGCATGATAACCAATTACTGTCCCTTTCTCCTGTTGACTTTGACATCATTGTTTCTTGTCTTGTCTTCAGGTGTTTATGTCATGATGTCAGGACTAGATTTGGAGAGGCTTGTTTTGGCTGCTGGACCTATTGGAATCATGCAGGCATGTCTTGATGTCTTAATTCCTTATGTTTGACAGAGGGAACAATTTGGCCAGCCGATTGGACACTTTCAGTTTATACAGGTTTAACTTTTATTAAAAAATAATTTCGAATGGTTGTAGCTAGTTTTTGTTCAGGACCTTACTGCTCTCTATAACAATGGAACTGCATTGCAGGGAAAGCTTGCTGACATGCATACTTCACTACAATCTTCAAGGTTTGTGATAAGATATTGCACCTACCTTCAGAAATTAAAATGTTTTGTGACAGTGGTTGATTGTTCTATCTTCAGGTCCTATGTCTATTCTGTGGCAAGGGATTGTGATAACGGAAGGATTGATCCTAAGGTGAAAAGTCTACATCTGCTCTCCATCTCAGCGTTTTGTTATTTGAATCTTTTAGATTTCTCCATTTTCCCTTGACAAGTTTTTTCTTTTGGAATTGAGAACTTGATGGAAGTTGTCTGGTTCATGATAAGGTTTCCAATTGCTGACAACTGTGGGCTGTTTCCACTCGCGATAATTATTTAAAGAACCCACCACTTATTCATGGATTACACTGGCTAAGTTCACTGTAAACTTCTCATGGAAATATATATTTTTCTCATTTTCATTCTTTGGGATGATAGATATGTGTTACTGATCCTTCAAGTTTCTTTTCTGTTTTGTTTTTATCTTACAAGCTGCCATATTTTGGGAAACAAACCCTCTTTTTCTGTCTGTTGCTCATTTTACCCATCCAAATAATTTTTTGTTTTTGACTAAACATTACTGCTTTGTTTCTTTAAAAGTCAATTGGCATCAGAATGCTAAATCTGATCTAGTGGCGTGTAGTGCTTCCTTGGGGAATGTAATGACTTGTGTGTTCGTAACCTTTCAGGATTGTGCTGGAGTCATAATTTGCGCCGCTGAAAGAGCAACCCAAGTTGCTTTGCAGGTGAAAGAGCCTTATATTTGGCTTATTAATCACAAGATTTCCTTCTTGATGAAAATAGATGTTGCTTGCTTGCACAAAGCCGTTCAAGTCTCAACCCCATGGGCCATGAACCCTCCCTTTCGCGAAAGCCCTGTTTTCTCAATTAGCATTCTTTAGCCACATTTCTAATGTTCACTTTGTGTTTGATTCCATTTTTTTCTTCCCATGGATTAACCTCGGGCTACCAGAAAACGATACAGTAGGTTGCTGATATGTTGGTTATTTTCAAGATTGCAGGCTATACAATGCCTAGGTGGGAATGGATACATTAATGAGTACCCAACTGGCCGTCTTTTGCGAGATGCGAAACTATATGAGATTGGGGCGGGAACAAGTGAAATTAGAAGAATCGTCGTTGGTCGAGAACTCTTCAAGGAATAGAGAAGAAACATCCTGCAGCCACATATAACTTAAAAGGGAGTATTTATATGCACTGGAAAAGGAAAAGTTAAATTTCTCCTACATCTTTTATAGGAAGGGAAATGCAAAGGTTCATGTATTTTTCCATTAAACGAACTATTCTTTGGATTGATGTCTTCCTTTTAGTCGTAGATTTGCATGCTTCTTGCAAACATAGACCTCATTCTCGCTTTCTGTTTCATCACAGTGTACGTAGGACATATCTTATAGTTTGGCTCACACATGGATGAGTGGAACATCCCATATAAAATGTCTTTGATAATGGCTAATATGCACAAGTTGGCTATCATACTGTACATAGTGGATAAGAGGTCTACTCTTGCCTTATTGGTGTGATAAGACTAGTTGTAGCATTAAAATGGGGCCAGATGTGCCAGATGATCTAGGTTTGTTATCATTGGGCTTGGTATAGATGGATTTAATAGATCCATCTCTCAATATTTTGAGAATTGGTTGAGTAGTAGTATAGATGGAATGCCTGCGATGAGCATGTAATGCCTTTTAATAATTGGTGATCCATTATGTAGGTATTTGTTTTTCAAGCTCCATTGGTGCCAATTATTTTGGACTCTAAATTATAGTGGTCTAGTCATAGGCACGATCTGCTACCATGTATAAATTATCATAAGTTTAGCTTGAAACGTTGAGATCTACATCATGATTTTGTAAGCGATAAATTATTTAATGGTATAATGTGACCATAATTGTTGTAGGGTCTTGTTCAGCTCTAGTAATTTAAACTTGTAGCCTTTTAGACAAATTGGAATTATCTGGTTTAATGTTAAAATCAAGGGCAATTGTGAGGATGACACTTTTATTATTTAAGATGGTCAATAAAGAACCAATTAAAGCATTTTGGTATGTGGTCTAGACAATGTCAAGAAGGGATATTTGAACAGTAGCTGAAATCCTTTTTCTTCCATGGAGGTGAGAACCAATTTGATAGCACCAACATGGAGATGAGTATGGTTTTAATTCTTTGGAAATTTCCAACTTCACATGCTGTTTAACTGATGATGCTTTTAAACCACACTGTTTGAATTTGAACTTTGAATAATCTCTTTCACTTTAGGATGGTGGGTGGTAAGAATAGTGTGAATGCTTCTAATCTAATAGGGATTGCGAGAATAAATACTGTATGGACTTAACAAAGGGGAGAAGTATTACAAATGCGACTTTCCTTAAGAAGATAGTAATTTCAACCAAAATTTTAATTTTATTGTATAAAGTTCTTTTGACCTTTGAAGGAAAATTGACTATAGAAAGATTAGAAGAAAGTTGAATAAGATCGGTAGGCAAGCATTCACTCATGTTATAGGCAAAGGTCTCCTTACTTAATTTCATCAAGAATAATATGATCACAATCAATAAACACCTATGGCCTTGATACCATTTCAACAACCCTTGGTTAAAGGGGTACAGGGATAACCAAAACCATTCAAGTACGTGACATTGTTAGACTATAAAAATCGAAAAAGGTCTTTCTCGTTGTGACTTTTAGGCTAGTGGAATATACCACCGATAAGGCTCAAGGGAATAGCATCATAAGTTTTGAGCCTATATACTTTTCAAGTGATTTTGATAAATGAATCTCTATTAAAGATTAAGATCATATAAAGATGACTGTTGTTGAGACCTCAGTTATGCTAGTCAAGACACAAGTCCTTTTCTTAGAGAACATAAACTCTCAAGGCCTGCCTTTTAAGAATCTAAATTATCTAATCTTTTCTCGTATAACTTAGACCTTAAATAGGATTTATAGTCTAAGACCTTTTGATGCACAAGATCCTTATAAAGAGGCAAGTGTAGAATATCTTTTTCTATATGACAGTAACTATATTATTTAAGAATCAAGTTTTCGCGTAAGAGAATTCGAGCTCGTTACGATGAGAGGGTTTCATGAAGGTCTTGGTAAATTCGAGCTCGTTATGGCCTAAAAAAGCTCCTCCGAACTTATGATGGAACCAAAGTCAGGTATTTTCACATTTACTTCATTATTTCCTTTCACATTCTATGCGAGACACATAACTAAGGCTCATTTTACGTGTTACACGTAGTATCAAAGTGGTTACGTGATTTGGTGGCTAAAAACGAAGTTTTTTTGGCTTTTCATCTATAAGGATTTCAAAGGTTTTCAATATGTTTTTCAAATTTTCACACGTATGGATGCGTGAAAGTGGGCTACACGTGAGTAGCATTAAGAAACAGGTTGAAAACGAGCCATAGAACTCAAAAACTCAGCTTGAAACTCATCAGAAATCGCCCCAGACGTCAAAAGTGAAGGATACCACTGAGTACACATGCTTAACGAGTGAATAGTAACGGGTGAGGCTCAGACGTACTGGCGCAGCCAAACAGTAACACGTAGACTGCCAATTTCAGGACGTGTGTGGCAAGTGTGACGCGGGCCACAAAAGGACCAAAATCCCAGTGGCAACGTAGTGATAGGCGCATCTGCGCGTAAGACGCATGCGCCACATGCACCGCACAGTGGTTTAACACATGCAGTGTAGTGTCTAACTATTACGCGCATCTCTGACATCACAGTGACATCAGTGCACAGTGAAATGATGTCGTCAATGCTACAGTGACTGCTGTTTTTAACATGACATCACACCAATAGAAAAGGAAAATTTTCAGAATTCCCATAAAGATACCCCGAGGTGTTTTGGGTCAATTTTCGGGTTAGGGAAATTTTTGAAGTAATTTTTAATTTTTGATTAATTACATTGGTAATTTCACTCTAGAAAAAGAACTAAGGCATTTAAAAGTCGATTTTGAGTGAATTTTTGTGCATTGAACTTGTTATAAGTGAGATACTTAAGGTTATCATGTCTTGGGTGGTCGGTTCAGTATTCGGTAACGTATAATAGTCACTTTGATTGAGATTTTTCGCTACAAAAGTCTCAAATAAAGTTTAATGACAATGTCTTTAGCATGAGTGTGTGATAATTAGATTGTGCATTTAGGTTTTAGAATCTATTGATGGTTCTTTTTCACATACTATATGCCCATATAGAATGTGAGGATAACATAAGGATATATCCTTTGTGTTGCTAACCCCTAATTTGGGGCGTTACATTTGTAGTCCTTTTGAGTACTGATGAGATTGTAGTCGTCACAGTGGCATTTCAAATCAGTATTTGAATCGTTCTGCTTGCATATTAGGGGATGTCTTTGGTCTCATGTGTGGTTATTGTGTCTATAGGTATTGGCTTTACATGAGATTTTGAGATGAGCATAAAGGCATTAGATGGAGGAAAGTTGTTGTTTGAATGATCTATCCGCCCACAGATGGTAGTGTCATTAGAGTTTATGGTGTGTACTATGATTGCTTTTATGTGGAAATCTAATTGCATATATTATTTATTCAACCTACATGCGTTTTCTAATATGTGTAATCAGATTCTCGGTGAAGATACTATTTAACGCTTTGAGTATTGATGTTATCCTACATTTATGTTGATCTTTGCATTGTCTTTTCTTTACAGTCACATTTTCTATCATCAATAGTGCTGTCACCATTAAAACCCTGCTCGATTTCAATTTTAAGAAGTGGAAGAAGGATGTCGAGTTTGCCTTATAGATGACAAACATCAATATACTATGCTGACAAAGAAACCATCTCCACTTATGGATATTAGCTCGAAAGTTGATAAGACGACTTTTGCAATCTAGGAGTGGTCGAACATGATGTGTTATTTGATCATTAAGAGGTCAATCCCAGATCATCTATTGAGTGAATTTCTAGACACCACCATAGAGAAAGAGTTTTTAGATAATGTTTCCCAAGGCACAAGGTCTTGTCAAATGCTGAGTTGAGTACCTTAATCAAAGATTTGTTCTCTATAAAGTATACTAGAGAAGGGGGAGTAAGGGGATATATTATAAGGATGATCTACCTTCAGAGTAAACTTAAGGCACTGAATGTTCCAATTCCTGATACACTGATACTGCACTAAGCTCTTAATATTCTCCCATAAGAGTTTGGTATGTTGGTCACTTCATACATTTCTCATTATGAGGCCTGGGATATCAATGTCTTGATTTCTCGATGTGTTGCAGCAGAGGAGAAGTTAAAGAGCACTCCTCATACAACCTTATATGCAGCCAAAGGCAAGGGGAAGGCTAAGTCCCAAAAGTTCAAGGATAAGAAATCCAAACCCTCTTCGCATTTACAGACTGGTCAGTTTAGTATTGCAAATCGTTCACAAGACTTAAAGAATATGAGGTGCTTCTTCTGCAAGAAGAAGGGACATAGTAAATCTAACTGCCAAAAGTATAAAGTTTGGAAAGTTAAACAAGAGCTGTCAGGTAACTCCTTGGTTTATATGATTCATGAATCCAATTTAGCTATAGCCACATCCAGTTCTTGGTGGCTATATAGTGGAGCATCTAATCATGTTGCTTCCACAATGCTAGGATTCATATCTAGAGAAAGTCGACTAAAGGGGAGGAAAAGTTGATGGTCAGTAATAATGAAGAAGTAGATGTTTGTATGTAGGGGATGTAGGTTTGAACTTCGATAAAAGGTTTTTACTTATTTTACAGGACACATTTTATATACCGTCTTTTAAACGAAATCTGATCTCTGTATCAGTTTTGGACAAGGAGGGTTATCTTTTTGTAATTGATACTTCAGATGTGAATATTTCTTTCAATACAAAACATATCGAAATTGCCTTTTTATCTTATGAGTTATATAGAATGTGTTTTACCCTTAATGAATGTATGCTTCTTTTTATATTGCCAAACAACACTTTTATATTGCCAAACATGTTATTCGGAAAAGACCTCTTATAAAGGAAATGTCTTACATGTTGTGGCATAAATGCTTGAGCCATATTTTCAGAGATAAGGTTGAGATATTGATAAAGTAAAACATTCTCTCAATTTGAGATTTTGATGATTTGGAAACATGTGTTGACTGTTGTAGAAGTAATTTGACGAAGATAAAGAAAAAGATATCAACTTGTGCTTCTGACTTGTTAGACCTCATACATATGAATATTAGTGGGCCCTATATAGCTACAATATGCAACTTTAGATATTTTTGACATTTGTACATGATTATTCCGTTACGGTTACATGTTCTTGCTTAAACAAAAGTTTAAATTTCTTGATAAATTTAAGATCTTTAAGATTGAGGTTCAAAATTAGTTGAGAAAATCAATTAAGATTGTCAGATCTGACTGGGGAGGACAGTACTATGGAAAACATGGTGTTGTAAGACAAAAAAAGGGTCTATTTGCTAGGTATGTGAAATCGATTAGAATAGTGACTCAATTCAATATCCCTGGTAGTTCTAAGCAAAATGGTATGGCTGAAAGGCGTAATCGCACCCTAAAGGATATGATGAGTTTAATACAGAGCAGGACTAACCTACCTGATTACCTTTAGGGTCAAGCATTAAGAGGACATTGTATATATTAAACAGAGTCCCAAGTAAATCAATGCATAGGACGCCTTTTGAACTCTAAAAATGGTGGAAGCCAAGTGATAGGTGCTTAATTGATTATGAAATTATCTCATAACACATAGCGATTATTAACATGAAAATGCTCAAGATACTTACTTTAATTCATATATGATTTTAGGTACAACTTGGAAGCAAAAAAGTTAAAGTGAGTCGAAAGCACAACATATGGGTCATTTTCTAAAGATTAATATTTACTTGCCTTCATGGAGCAAGAAGAAAAAATAATCATAAAGAAAAGAAAAATGAAACACAAAGAAGAAGAGACCAAAAATGACACAACAACAGATGGAGTAAAACAACGCAGTAGGAGACTAAGACGCCAAGGCAAAAACAACAGCGCAGTAGACTGGAATGTCTGCGTTCAACGCTGATGTTATGCACTTAACGCATGCGTTTAACTTAAAACATATAGTAACAACGTAGGTCATTAAAAGAAGAGTGAACAGGAGCGTGGCCACTAATTTTTATTCGTCACATCATAAACTGTAGCAGGAGAAGAGGGCAGAAGAAAGCTTGCATGGTAGAATAGGAGGGGCGATAGAAATGGAGTGAATGCAGTGGCATGAAACAAAAGAGAGGGAGGCACAGTGAAGAAAGCAACCAGGGGGTTTCGGCTAGGGATATATGATGGCGTTGAAACTTTTTTTGGGGAAAGATCTGTGGAGGGCTAGACGTACCAACACCGGTTTGGAGGTGACATTGATGCTGACGACCTGGGTTAAGTATTTTTTTATTTTTGTTATTTCTTTATCTCATTAGAAATTGATTGTAGTATCCTATGTTAATTGATTTGGGTATTGTGTATGGATAATCGGATTTTCATTATTGTTCAGTTATTTGTGTATGAACCCATTAGATGTTGTGAAAAGATGATTTTAATGTGTTCATTGAATCGTTTAATTGCAAACTCATTGCTAGAATTTTGATATAATACGTAATTTTTATGTTGAAATTCAGGTGTAGTGACTAATGATTCGTAATCATTAGGGATAATATGATCTAGGTTAAATGACACATCGTATGTGGTTGTTGCCTTGATTAATTGGTTTTCCTAATTCGTAATACTACTGCCTAATTAAATCTAGAGATCGTATCCTAGGTTATTTGGTAGTTAGGTTTAATTAATGATTATATCTTGATTAAATAAGACCTAAGGGAAAACTTGGGTTAATTACTAATCCACAATTAATAGTTACTAGGAGAGTTTTGAGAAAAAAAAAGTTAATGAAATTTGTTTAATTCAAGTGTAGGCTGAGATTGAACCAAAGAACCGGGTCCCTATCGAATTCTCCACTTTTATCATTTTTTCGCATGTTTTCTTTAATTTGTTTTCATTAGGTTATTTTTATTTTATTTTCTTATTCCAAAATCCAAACCCCCCATTTCTCCTAAACACCGATTAATTTCATTTTATAAACTTTGCACACACACTCTGTGGGATTGACCTAGACTCACCACTATTATAGTAATAGTCTAGTTTTTATTTTGACCAGTGTAACGACACGCTGTTAATTTTGGCATCGTTGTCGGGGAGTGCGGTGTTTTAATTTTTGTTTGTGATTTAATTAGTGTTTTGTATATATTTG
>JANIHZ010000209.1:13375840-13394521 GCA_027478365.1 Erythroxylum rufum | reverse complement strand
TCATAACAATGTAGTTAAATGTGACAATGTAAACTACTAATCCAAACCACACATTAAATGTCCAACATTTAATTAAACTATAATCGAGTAGCTTCACTACAAGTTACAAATCCTAGACCTAGGCATTCATAAATCATAGCTAAACAACGGATTAAGCTACTCCCCTTTGAAGCTCGGTGAACTCTAACCATCACTGCATCTTTAGGAGAAAATGAATGCCTAACCACGCATTGCAATCAGAAACTTCACAACTCATGACGAATCTAAGCTACCTATGGTGGAGTCGGCGATGAAAATGGAAAAGAAAACCTATGTAAAAATTATCCCCAGGGAACCCCGAAGGGAACCCTGGGTGGTGAGGTTGTGACTGTTTTCTTTCTGTTCTCTCTTGGCCTCATGTATCTCTATTTCCAAATGAATGCTCTCCCCTTTAACCTAATTTGGCAAAGGTTTTATAGGATGGGTTGCGGGTCGGGTCAGAATAGCGAGAGGACTTTCCAATTGGAGTCTGGATATCCATCTGCACGTCGCGACGAGTTAATTAATAGACGTCGCGACGTGCTGTTCTTTCTCGCTCGCCGCGACAGGTTAATTAACGGACGTCGCGACATGATAATACGTGTTGAAGCGCCGTGACGTAAGAACTGGTATACGCCGCGGCGTGTCTTCTTCTGGATGCGCCTCGAAGTGCTTGAATGTTCACGTCCCATTGACTTTCTTATCTTTTTGACTCCCTTTTTTCCTACAATACAAAATGACAATTTGTTGTATAAATTGTCCTTAGAAAAATCATAATGCAATTAATGTCAATTTACAACAATTCTACTAACAAATTGCAAATAATATAAGCTCACTATAAGGAACTAATTTAAGCACAAAAATCACAAATTAGGAGTCAAAAAGTACATTAACAGTTATGAAAGTGCAGCCAATTTATATAATAAACTTGGGCTCAATCAAAGACAAAGTGTTTCTTAGAGCTTCTTTATGGAAAGGGGTTTTGAGGTTTAGTAAGAAAGGCAAGCTTAGTCCGAGATATATAGGCCCTTATGAGATCATTGAGAAGATTGGACCTTTTCCCTATAAGTTAGCTTTGCCACCGGAATTATCTAAGATCCATAATGTGTTCCATGTATCGATGTTACGGAAGCATCGATCTGATCCTCCACACATAGTTCAATCTTCAGAAGTTCAGTTGAGAGAGGATTTGACTTATGAAGAACAACCAATGGAGATTTTAGATTCAAAGGAAAAGGTTTTGAGGAACAAGACTGTGAAGCTGGTTAAATTCTTAGGGAAGAACCATTCGATGGAAGAGGCCACATGGAAACCCTTGAAGGCCATGAGGGAAAGTATCCACACCTCTTCAATGTCTCAGGTAAGAATTTTGAGGACGAAATTCTTTAAGGAGGGAGAGTTGTTAGACCATGAAAAGAATTTCTTTAGGATAAGCATGATTTAAAATAATTTTGGGGTTTAATAGATTTAATTCTTGGAGTTATAATTATGTCAAGGTTAGTAGATTTATATCAAATAAAAGGAGGGGTAAATATGGAAAACTAAGTCTAATGGAGAGTAAAATTTGAAGAAAGCTCATATAAGTGTTCTTGAATTAGAAGAAGGGAGGAGAGTGTCGAAAATAAGAGAGAAGGAGAGAAGTTTTCGGTGAAAGAAGAAAAAAAGAGAAATCAACTTTGTTAAGGTGAGTTAATCCTCTCTTTTCTTGCTTTATTAAAGTAATGAGTTGTGTTGAGGAAGGAGTTAGCGGAAGAAAGGAGTTTGTGTAGAGAATGAAAGGTTTGTGTTGGAAGAAGATGAGTTAGGTGAACCCAAGTGATTCTAGGGTTTCTAAACTAGATCCTAAGCTTTATGACCTAGATGAGGTATGGGTAAGTTAAATTTGAGTTAAATTTATGTTTGTTGAGATTTTGTGATTTTTTTGAAGTTTATGAACTTTATTGAAATGTTGTTTTGAATGGAACCTTAGTTGTTTTAGGAAACCAAGGGAATCCTACCCAAGAGCAAGGGGAAAGGCAAGCCTGACTTGAATTTCGCAAGCTACTTAGGTGGGTAACATATTTATGGTTATAGAGTAATTGGGCAAATTCTTGCCTATGTGTGTATGTTGAAATTGACTTGTTTGAAATTGACTTGCTTGTAAATGTTGAAAAATGCATGATGAAATATGACTATGTTATACCTCAAAAGAGGTCATGACTTTTGTATTAAATGAAAAGAAGACAAAGCATAAAGTATGAGCATAGGAGAAAATGAATATGTGCTTTTGTTTGAGCGAGAGTGGAACCATTCTATTCAGCACGTGCACGTCAACAAGAGCCTTCTCCTGACTACCAGCTTATGGCATATGAGCTTCGAAATTGGACTCATTCTGTTTATGGGGTAAACTATGGTTTCTCCATTATGTTCTCATGGAACCCTCGAGCCATTAGTTGTGCATCGCATTTTTAACTTGTCATGTATGCTGCATTTGAGTGTTATGTGCTTTAAGTGCTAAACCAAATGGAAGAATGTTTGGCTTATTGAATATAAGTATATATTTATACATATGCTCGAATTTGAGGTCAATTGCCAATAACTATAAATATGCTAGTCACTGAGCTGTGTAGCTCACCCCACTCTTCCCTCCTCAAGTGTAGAACGTGAAGGATAGCAAACCTTGCAGGGCATCGAAAAACTCCAAGATATTAGAAACTTTTGTAACTAAGTTAGTTCGATAAATTTCGAATAGCTTCATAAGCATGTAAATATTGAGCATCCTTTATATGTTGTATTTTGTGTTAAACCTTTGTTTATAACGTAAATTTGTAATTAAAGCTATGTTTGAGCTTTTGTGGTTTTGACAAATGAGTTTAGAACCGAAAAGTTCCCTATGTGTTTGTGCACATTTCTTTGGTAGTTGCACATTTCGAAAATCCAAGTCTCTCCTAGGTACAGAAATTATGTGCCAAATTCAGGGGGAAAATTGAACTAATTTAGACTAAATTAGTCAAAGTTGCCTTCTGGAAAGTTGTATCTTATCTTTCTAGCTTTCCATCAGTATATAGTATGAAATAATTGGGCATAAGAGTTAAAAGTTATGTTCTTCATAAGGGGAGACGTATCGTCTGTAAAGATGCTTCGTCTGTGATGACGTCATATCATCTGTGATGATGTCATTTTGTTTTAAGACTTTGCTTCATCTTAAGTTGACTCCATTCATCTGCTTCGTAGCCTTCGTCTGTTGTTCAGCATTCATCTGCTTTGTGGCATTTGTCTGCTCCGCATTCGTCTGGTTTGTAGCATTCGTCTGTTCTGCCTTTGTCTACTTCGTGGCATTCGTCTGCTTTGTGGCATTTGTCTACTTTGTGGCATTCGTCTGCTTTGTAGCATTCGTCTGTTCTGCATTCGTCTGTTCCACCTTCGTCTGCTTGGTGGCATTCGTCTGCTTCGTGGCCTTCGTCTGCTGTTTAGCATTCGTCTGCTCCGCATTCGTCTGTTCCACCTTCGTTTGCTTGGTGGCATTCATCTGCTTCGTGGCCTTCGTCTGTTGTTCGGAATTCGTCTGCTTTGTGGCCTTCATCTGTTGCTAGGCATTCATCTGCTTCGTGGCATTCCTGCGCTAGTCTGCTTTCTGTTTCCCCTATGGTTGACCCTCTACTTCTTCTGTGCACTATTCATCTTAAATTGTCAGGTCAAATTTTCGACCTTCCTAATGATAGAATCCGTCTTCAAGGTCTTTATGAAAGTTGTAGATCTCAAAGTCTTCTTTCGGACAACCCAAAGAATTGTTTAGTCCGACGTCTTCAAAGAAAGTTATGCCTTTTGTCCCTAAACAAGTTCGCTAAGGTCTAGGACAAGTATTGTTTCAGTTTATGACTCCGAATGCTGGGCTCCGGAAGCGTGGTCCAGCAAAGATAATTGAAGATTTTGGAGTTTTCAACAAGTAGTGAATAAATCCTTTAGAATTGGGGATTTATGAAATAAATCTGATGAATTACTATCATCTGCATGAAAATGGCATTTACATGTATATTCATGAATACTGTGTTGTTGGGATGAAAAATTAAGTTATAGTGTTAATTTAGTTTTTGAAAGATTGTTAGTGATTAGGCGAGGTAAAAATGATTTTGGAGCCAGAAATAGCAATGAAATGGTGTATAGGGTTAGTGTAGAAGATTAAAGTTTGGGAAGGTAACATGCTCTGTTTCTTTACTATGCATATAAATATATATATGGGTGTGTATATAAGTAAGTGCTTTCCTTAAAGATGATCAAGAAAATAGTTTTTGAGTTGAAGAGTAGCTAAACTGATAGTCTAAGATGGGAGTGAGTGTAAAAGTGAAGGTTGAGAAGAAAATAGAGAATATGGAAAATTGTTGAAAATGAAGGAAAGGTGACAGAGCATGAATAGGATGAACCATGAATTTTTGATTTTTTGATGGTTCTTGGTTAAATTGCATTTTTAGGAGTAGTACGAATTGTGGTGAATGAGGTTAAAGAAAAGGAGTTGAAATGATTAGAATAAAAATAAAAGTGTTCGATTTAAAAAAAATGGAAGTCTAAAAATTCTGGGAATGAATAGTAGGAGAGAGTTGAATTTTGATATGAACTTCCATGAATTAACTGTACTGATTTAGATAGATTTTGACAAAATTATCTTCATGGAAGTTGTAAATCTTTCTTTTATCTTCCAACGATATATAGTATAAAATTTTGGACATCTGAGTTGAAAGTTATGGCCCTTATAAGTGGAGATGCTCAGGAGTATAGTTGTATCGTCTGGTGATGACGTCGTATCGTCTGGTGATGATGTCATATAGTCTAGTGATGATGTCATATCGTCTGGTGAAGACGTATCATCTGGTGACGACGTATCGTCTGGTGATGACGTCATATCATCTGGTGATGACGTATCATCTAGTGATGACGTCATATCGTCCGATGAAGATGGATCGTCTGGTGATGACGTATTGTCTGTGTACTATTCATAAACTTCTTCTAGGCACTATTCATATTGTATCGTCTGGTCTAATTTTGACCCTCAAGATGACAAATCTCTCTTTGAGGTCTTCCCAAACATTGTAGATCTAAATGTCCTCTTTGAAATTGTCCTAAGAAGACCTTAATCCGATATCTCTAGAAAAAGTTATGGCTGTTGTCTTGAAACAGATTCAATATGATTGAGAACAAAACCATGTTTGATTCTTTTGGCCATAACTTCTTCTCTAGATATCCAAATGACTTGATTCTTGAACCAATAGATTCCTAAGACATTTTTCTACCTGTCCGTAAAAATTGGTAGTATTCTGAATTGCATTGGAAAAGATTGATCGAATGAAAATGTGGAATCTTTTGGAATAGTGAAAATAGGAATTTTCTTACTGAACACCCTTCAGTATTTTGAATATATCCGAAGAGATGTAATTCAATGTATATTGTTTATTGATGATATTATTTTAGTGAATGAGACAAAAGAAAGTGTTAATATTAAGCTAGAACTTTGGAGGGATATGTTAGAGTCGAAAGGTTTTAAAATGAATGTGACTAAAATTAAGTACTTATAGTGTAATTTTTTGGGCCATATTGTGACTTTCAACATGAAGGTAAAAATTAATTCAGAAGTTATACCACAAAAAAAGTGTTTAAAGTATTTCAGAAGTTATACTACAGAAAAAGTGTTTTCATTATTTAAGATCTATTATCTAAAGCAATCGAGAAATAGATAAAGATATTATTCATCATATTAAATCAGGGTGACTTAAATAAAGAAGTGCTTAAGGAATTATATATGTTAAAAAGATATCACCCAAGCTTAAAGATAAATTTAGTGATTAGGTCGATTATGCTTTATAGAAGAGAATATTGACCCATCAAATAATCGCATAGTTATAAATTAATGATGGTGGAGATGAGGATGTTCTATTAGATTTGCAACCTTACTAGAAAAGATAAAGTCAGACATATAATGATAAGAGACAAATTAATAGTGGCCAATATTAATAAAAAGTAAGAGAGATAAGATTTAGGTAGTGAGAAAATATGATAAGATTGTATGAAAATTTAAAAGAGACAAAATTTAAATAGTTCAGAGATGTTAAAAGTTGACATCTTAACAGTGAGAAGATGCGAGAAGTGTATACTTAAGAACTATAAGAGAAAATAAAAGTAAGAAGAGCTAAAGAAGGTAATCAAAAATAATATGATTGCTGAAAATTACTAAGGACGTTTCTCTCAGTAGAAAACTTTGACGATCTAACATAAAGAGATCATTTTCTTTCTTACGAGTCTTTTAAATATTTTCCTTTGAATCTTATACCTTATTTTTATGCTAAACATTTAATATATAATACTTTCCTCTTAATTATTTAACCTAAATATTTTTTTATAATAACTTGCTTTGTTTTATATATTTACTTAGTCTTCTTTCTTATTTTTTGTTTGTGTATTTATTGACTTATTTTGTCTTTTATCAGCTAGAGATAAGGTTGCACATTTTTTAACTTCCTAAGACCCCTAGTTCGGCAAGACTTCTGCTAAATATTGTTGTTCATGTATAGTATAGAGGAGCACTTAAAACTTTTTGCACTTTAAGCTAGATAAATCTCCTCCTAATCCTACAAATTTAACCTTTGCCTTCTAACTACCAAGTATTATATCAAACACACTTTCTGAATCCTACAATTTTGCCAATGTTCATGAAGATGAACAACTAGAAAGGATGTTTTGTTCCATTCATCAAAGTAAACTTCCTGAAAAAACAATAGTTGTTCTCTAAATACATGAAAAGCCAGCCACATCTTTAGTTGCCAGTGCCTGGAATGCAGTTGATCAATGATGCACTCCACAAACTTTAGTTGCTAACCTTGAAACAGCTTCGAAGTTTTCACTTTGTTCCACAGATAATATAGTGACAGAATTATGAACTCACAAGTCAACTGACGAAACATTCATACGATCAAGGTTTGGTAACACGTTGTGCAAACAAACATACAACCAAAGTACTCTTTTAAAGTAATTATTAATTTTCAAACCCTTACTACAGTCGGAGAAGAATCTGGCTGGCCCACAGAGGAAGACTTTGATGCTTCCATTATCAGAGGTGCTTGATCTAGGCAGCTTTGAGTATCATCACCCGCCGTGCCAATCGTCATCTTCTCCACTTCTTCTTGGGTATATATATGGATTTTTGATACAACGTTGCAGAATTCACTATCATCAGAAAAGGTAACCCATGAGGAACATTGACTTGGAAATGAGAATCATAATTCCAATTTTTTAAGATTAATCACAAAATAAGCCTCTCTAATTCCTCAAGTCCCGCATAATTTGCAGTAGAACGTTGTACTGCAGTATGGTGCATTATATACCTATTTGAAAACTGAATATTCGACATATTAGGTCTGCAACTGTACACTCAAGAATCCAGATCCATATAGAGATGGTCCTAGTCTCTTCCCAGTAACATCTATAGAAAGTAGTCTGACATTTAAACCATATGTACTACTTGCCAACCTTTCAATGACTCTTATTTTTATAGAAAGGACAGATTGGCATACGAGTATATCATGATTTATGCATGCATAATCTTGCAATAAAAAACAGATTTTAAAGGCCAAGACTTACTGCCATGGATCATCACCAACAACCATTACATCGTTCTCACTGTCCGTGTATAAGATTCGCCATCCTTTATGAGGATCTTGGAGAAGGCCTTCCATGCTAAATAGTCGTTCCAACTCATTCAGTAGGTCACTGTAGCCATTCAGCCTTGAAAGATCAATGGCTCTACCAACCAAGCTGCCTTGCTTGTGAACCTACAAATAATTGTGTAAATGTGAGTAGATAAAATGAGAAAAGACAAGTCATTTTCCAGCTTTTCTTCTAATGCAGCTTACCTTGGTACAACTCCTCTTACCAGAGTTTTGAGAACTTGGTGTTGGTAACTCCGCATTCAAAGAGAACCCAAATAGTTTGCAGCCAGTGGCAGTCCCATTCAAAGATTCAACGGGTTGTGTCCTTGAATTGATCCTCATAGCTGGGGAAATGGCATTTTCCTCTGCTGACCGCTGGTCATTCATGTGATCTAACTTTCCAACTTCACCCCCACCAACATTACTCCGCCGAATAGAAGATGCACTGAACTGAGCATTTTCTCTGGGGAACGCAGTTGTGTAAGGATGTGTTTTGGTGCTTTGGCCAGAATGGTACATAGCACCATAAGGAAAAAATGCATTTCGTACATTTTCTGCTGCTTGTGAATAGAAATTGGATCTGGGTACTTGATACATGGTCAATGAACCGCATCCTAGATCAGATTTTCCCAGAGAACCAAGATTGAGATCACCTTTACCTGTCAAGGATCTCAATGGACATATTTCTTGACCTTGCAAGACCCTCGGAAACCTTTCAGATTCCGTGAAGCTTGTGTATGTAATGGAGTGAGCCTTTGTTCTGATATTTTCCTTTACCATTCCAGTAGAAATGAGATTTTGATGTGCTGGGGTTCGCATCTCAAAATCCAGTGGGCGGTTTATAGTGTCATATCCAAATAAGGGTGACACAAAACCAACATTTTCTTGACCTTGCAAGACCTTAGAGGATCTCATGGATTCCTCAACGTCTAAAAATCCACCCCTTCCTGAGGCATCAAAGTCAGACGGCAAGGATTCACAATTTAGTTAGTTAGGAATATACAAACAGTTACTCCTCTTCTAAAGCAATGAACTGTACCAGCTGTGCGGTTATCGGGTGGGATTGTCCGCAGACCAGTCCGCAATTTCTTTAGCCTCTGGGGAGATTCAATACTCAGTGGTGGGATTGAAACTGAAGGATCAATTTCCCAAGGGGAGACTCTTTCTTGATGATCATTGACAGTTTCTTCATCCCATCTTACCTGCTCAATGGCAAAGGAGAGCCAATCAAACATGATACTGAAGGGCAAAAAATGAACTACAGATTTTAACTGCCCACAACACGAGCTACTACAGAAATGCTTAAGTTCTAAAGCTTAGGCCGCTAATTTATACAAAGATGAAGCTCACAATTAAACAAGTTTCAGCACCACAAAAATTTGCAACCAACAAATACAACCCTGGGAGTTCATGAGCTGTTTGAGAAAAGTTGAAATTCGACTGGTTTCACTTTAGGATGGTAAATGAGAAGTTGATAGAACATCCTATCCATATTGGTAAATAAATAAAAGCCATGCTTAGTAAAGCATCTAGAGCTCAAACTGGGAACTACAGACTTCTTTACAATGTGCAATATGAACAAAAGTTAGTTCACCAGTATTCATGGAGCATGCTTGTAGCAGTTGGGTTCAAAATTGAATAAAAATTACAACAAACAAAATTGTCCGGATCGAATTAGCCACAAAGCAAAACTTCCATCTTACCATCAAGCTTCTCCATTTTGAGTTTGGCCATCTATATGGTTCAAAGTCTCCGATAGCAGCCACAACACCACTGCAGATGCAAAATCCTGAAGCAAAGTTACATTCCCAAAAAATCATCATAGGAAGCATATTACATTTTCCAGAAAAGAGAAATATTACAAGACCTTCTTCCTGGTGAATCATCCATCGCAAATCTCATTTTGAATCTTGTTCCAATACAAATGGGATTCCTTATGCTTTTGATATACTTTTGGAAGGGTACAACAAACTGTGCATGAGGGGCCCTGCATTTCAGCAATTTTAAGCATTTTGTTGACAGTTTGGAGAGAAAATATAATCTTTATGTCCTATATATATGCATATCACATAATATATAATGCCACATATAAATACCTGAATGAAGTTCTTTCACATTACAGTGGTCATAAATCTAGATATAATTACATAGCTTTTAAGCAGGCTCATGCATGTTTGAATTCAACATACACATTTATAATTCTTAACCACTTAAAACAAACATATTCACTCTCTACATGCAACACTTCAATCAAGTCAGATATGTACAAGCAACTCTTCTAACAATTAAAAATGATACAAGTAGTTCTACATAGTCTAACAAGCCCAGAAGAAATGATGCATGGGATTGCAAGTTCGCATTTGCATTACATATGTTACAGCAACATGACCAGCAGAATCAGTGAAATGTATATCAAAAATTTGACAACCCAGCAACTTTGCAGCTTTATTTGTTAGGACAGTATTACTTTAGGTACTGTGGAATAGTGCTGCTAGCACGGAGGATGCTAGCTACAAAGAGCATTTTTGATATCACAATTAAACCATGGTAATGAGTAGAATTTTAGAATCAGCATCTCTTTTCCCATAAGAAGTTGAGATAACAAAACTAGGGTAAATCTAAATCCATCAAAAGGTGAAGTAACATAGAGGTTTCATACGGAAGACCAGAAGTTTCTGCATGCATAATACTGCCATCACGTTAAAGGCAAAAGTCTCCAAATGGAAGTAATCAACTATATGGCATGTCTAGCGACTAAATTACATTTTAGCACAAGGAAGAAGTTTCACCAGATGAAGTATCGGAGAGCCAATGCAATTTAAAGCTTTATGGCATAAGCAAAATGAAAAACCCAAAAGAAGATCATATCCATGCAATTACTACCTTGGATTGTATAAAACATGAAATGTGCTCTTAGTAGATATTGAATTAGCCACTAGAGAAAGAACACTGGGATAAGAATTCTGCTTCTCAATGAACGAATCAGGAAGACCATTTCTAGGTCGAACAGCTCTTCTTATCCCCAACCTCAGCTCACCATCTTCACCTCTACAAGGATCATAAGAAAACAGACAATGAATCCAAAATGGAATATAATGGAAATAATGTCGATTAATAGTGCAGCTGTTAACTTCCTGTTTCAATTGCTCGAAAGGCGTCAGATAGCATCAGATTCCTTTTCTTTTACTCAAGAGCAACTAAAATTTCCCTGCTGATTATTCTTTTTTTGGGTACATTTCTCTGCTTATTTCACGTATGTATAGTATATTCCAGAATCTAATGAGATCTGAAGTTTCTCCATTTCAAATTTGAATTCTGCAGGTGATGACTCCACTGATTTTAATGCTGAGATCTTTCTAATCGACTAATTAATGAATTAAATTTGACTGAACCTTAGCTGGTTCAGGTTTTTGTCTCAAATGCATACCTTAAAAATAGCACAGCATCCCCTGAAACAAGATTTTTTTGACTGACAAAGATACTCCATCCCGTAGTCAGCAGATGTCTTCTTGGTTGACCTGGAAAAAAAAAATTGTTTAATCGATGTCATATCTCACCTTAATCGAAGCCGAACTTTGTCCCAGATCGATATTTACCTCTATAAATATGGCGAAACCTCCATTCAACACCATGCAGATCTTTGGCCACAAGGTCTTGAGAAGGCCTCTGCTGACTATAATTCTACGAATAAACAAATATATATATCATCATAATAAATTCTGATTCTGTCGATAGGATTAGACCCTCTAACAACAAAGCAAGCATTAAGAGTATAAAAAGATACCAAAGGGGGGAAACAGTCCTCGGCAGCTCTACGAGGAACAGAGAACCCTCCATGGGTGCTCGTATCAGAAGCTGTAAGTGTTTTGCAGAACATGTGAGGGGTTGATTTTGTTAGTGAACCGCCACCACTCTCCTCATCCACAGCCAACTCTCCAAGCTCTTGCCCCTCCAAAAGTCGTCCTGCCAACTACAGAGATACCCAGAATGTTGATGAAAGACAAATTAAAGAAATTAACAACATCGTCATCATCAAACCACGGACTGTTAACTCTACCCTAGAGTGAAACGAGCACGCAAAAAGTAGAAAATATGAGAGAATAATTCAACATTTTCTGGACCTATGTCAACAAGAGTTGAGCCGAAAAGAATGTTATATCCATCTTCTTAATATGTAGAAAAGACTAAATTTTGCTTCTTGAAGAGTAAGTAAAACTCGAAAGCGATCAAGAAAAGAAGCAAATGGGCTGTGGCACTAATTCACGCCAAATATACCTCTGGCTGAGGAAGTAAAGTAAGCATAGTGTAGACCTCGTCATTATCCTTATTTGCCTGGATCAAGAGATTAGAATCAGATCAAAATAGTGAACCTTGATGAACCAAAACGCATAAAGTAATGAACTTTTAGGAAGTGGACTAACATAAAAGATGGAGGAAAGGAATTCAAAAGATTATAAGTTGATAACTTACAAGCAGTTGCAAGCTCACAACTTTACAAAAGATTTGGGGCTGGAGATCAAAGGTGGAAAGCTCCATAGTGGAGAAAGGAGAGTAAGATACAAGCTGTTCCAAGTGGCCTTGAGGGAAGTAGACAACAACATTTCCTTTCTTTGGCAGGGAAGTGAGAGGACCGGCACAGGCATGCCAAAGCTCCGAGTAAATTGAAGAGGAAAGTGGAGATTGAGATGAATTTGAAGAACATGAAGAAGATGAAGAGTTGCCATTATTACAAAATGCACTCTTCTCCGCCTCAGTCACTGCATGGTTCAGATCAATTTCCATGAACACCCACCCAGGATTGTATTGTATGTACGGGACTATTTGCTTAATAATGTAAGTACAGCCGCATAACCAAATCAAAAAATATCAAGGAATTAATAAAGAAAGAAAGTAGAAGAAGCATGAAAGAATGCGAGAGTAATCAAGAGACAAGGAAGGGTAGCCACAGTAAGGAATGAGGTCAAACAATAGGTTAAAAGATCATATTTTATGAAAGGGTACCCATTAAAAGCTAAAAAAAAGGACAGTGGTGCAAGAAGATGAAAAGAAAAAAACAAGAAGGCCATGTTTAGAGAAGGGATACCCACAAAAAGCTAAAAGATGATGCTAGAAAGAAAAAAGAGGTATCAAATAATAACAAGAAATTCAAAGTATGATTCCTCCCCCATTTGCAGGCAGCGAGAAGAGGGAGCAGAAGCAGCAGACAGAGACAATTGAATAGGAAACACAGAAACAAAAGGCAAAAAGGCCAATGAGGTTTGGTGGCTTTTGGCCTTGGACATGACTTTGGAGAGTAGGAAGGGAAGAGACTGTTGTGTTGGGTGGAGGGGACAAGCCAAGAAGGTGTACATAAACGCGCCACACCCTTCCCAACACTTCCTCTGTCTCTGTTGCTTTCTTTGTCTTAGCTTTAATTTCCTTTTCCCACCATATCTAATTTTATCATAGAAAATTTAGTAAATATCCTTTTAACTGTGCTTGACGGGTCTTCTCTTCTCCACCCAGACAAAAAGGGAATTTTCAAGACCAAGTAAAAGAACTCATTTTTCTTTCTTTACCACTTCCTTTACTAGGCAAGCAGAATCAAGAATGAAAAAACAAGTCATGAAACTTGTAATTCACTAAGGTCTCGTAGAAAACATATAAATTGACCATTTCTCTAATCTAAATTCTAATTGCCATCATCACTTTGATTAGCTTCATCCACCAAAAGCTAAAGGTTTTGACCGTTCTTATCAAACTTTTTAACTTTAACTAACCATCAGACATGCTCCAAAAGAATGGGCCAAATATTATGTAGGGTAGTCTCTTTTCCTTTCAGTAATGTTTTGGTCAGTTGAGTTGATGCATCAGAACAGATACAGCACAGGGAGGCTCATTGAAGATGAAAAAAGCAATAAAATTTGAGAGAGAGAGAGAGAGAGGGTTGTCAATGGAAGTGGGGCCGTGGGGACTTTGGCTTGGCAGCAAATATCATGGGCGTGTTGTTAGTTGTTGGGACTCAGTGAGTCAGAGACACAGCAGCAGCAGTAACAGTAACACCAACAGCAACCAGTCGTTGCTCCTTCCACTCCTTTATAATCTCCAGTCTTGTCACCCCTTTGTTCTTTTTTACAGACTTTATACGCAGAACATTGTCTCCACCCTCTGCTTGAGCGCGTTTTATCAACTACCTTCTTAGCGATGAGTCCAAAAACCAAAAAGTTGGGATGCTCTTTTCATTGCTTTATCTGTTGATTCCTTTAATCACAAAGTCAATAATTTGAATTTTCATTAATTCTCTCCGCTCCTTTTATGTTGCATATAATTCTATTATAAGTATGAATGTTCTTGATTTATATATATTTTCTTTTCAACCAATATTATTATATGCTAATTTTTTATTGAAAAATGAATTTTTAACAAAAGGATTAAATAAACTCTTTAATAAATTCATGGCCACGTAAAACGGTGAATATATAATTATCTTTGTCGTCTAACAGAAATAAAAAAAGGAGAGAGCGTGAAGCAGACGATGGCAGTGGAAAAGAAAGAAGATGCTGATGGCAGGAGGATGGCCTGCGTCTTTGGCGCTGTTGCTTAGCCCCACACCCCAACCCCCCTCGTATTTCGCCTCGGTTTACCCACTTTATTTTCCAAAAATACCCTACTCTCCCTTCCTCGTAATTTGACACGTTCGGCCCACGACAAGTTCAAGACTTATTTGGTAAATATACTTTTAGTAATTGTTCCTCCTTGAATATGAATGCCTTAACTAAAAAGACACACAAATATCTCTAATTTGGTTTTATGGGTCCATCCCGTGAAGCATGCATGGTTACAGAGTCGGACAGAAAGTGAGGTATCAAAAGCACAAGATGCCTTTAAAAGACACTTGTGCTCTATATCTACAAGACAACCAAGAAATGGACTTTACATCTCCACCTCTCTACGTTAGCATTTGGACCATGTTCCCTTGTGAGACTGATTTGTGGTGTTCAATTTTCATTACTCAAAGCTCCTCCTCCGTTCCTTGAAGAAGTGACTGAGGATACATAATTATTATAAGTCAACTAGTAGTGATTATCAAATACGGTGGACAGCTATTAAGTTAGGCCTTTCAGCTCCAAGTATGATGATTACTAGCACACTGAAAATAAAAAATCCGTAATCAATGCCTTGAGAAGAGATTAGTATATTATAATAATACATTTGCTTAATCATCTTTTCATCGTTTCGTTAAAAAGTCTAATCACTTTATAGGGTTTGTTCATTTATCCAGCAAGTCGGCATGTAGTTTGGCTTAGATGCTCTTTTTTCTTTTGGTGCACGTGGGAGCCTAATCTGCCTAAAAGAAAAAATAAGCCCAAGTCATTTTCATTTTCCTAAAAAGTAAAATATATTCTTTTAAATATAAAACAGAAGGTAATTTTTAATAACAATAAAAGGTTTATTATTTATTTGTTAAGTCAATTAAAATTGTTAATTTATTAAAGAAATTATTTAAAATATATGCGCAATAAAATCTTATGTATTTTTAATAGTTTATTCAATACTAATTTAAATAATAACATTTGAATATTATATTATAAAGACCAATTCACATGATATATAAATTAGTTTGGAAATTTGTGTAATATTACATAAATTTTATGTAATATTATAAAATTATAAAATATTTATTTATGTAAATTAGTTTGGAAATTTGAGTAAATAACAAAAAGGATTATGTTCTCAATTTTAAATCTTTTACAATTTTATATTAATTTCCATTCCATGATTTGACACATTCTTGATACCTTCTTAAACATGGGAGTTAAATTTTATTTTCCTTCGTCTGTAGCGAATTGATGTTTCTTACCGAACACCGATAATGTTTGTACTATAGTATGTTATAACACGACAAGGCAAATCTTTCTTGTTTAAGTCTATATTTTATTGTAGTTTGGAAGATTTAAACATGTAATATATAAGAGAAGCTAAATCCAAATCTCTTTTATATTAAGAGTAAGGAGATGTCGAGTAGACAAATATACTTTAGCAGCTGTTTTTATTTATAAATGCAAATGCAAATACAAAAATCTAACCATTCGGTGTTAACTTTTTTTTTAGTCTTAGATTAGGGTATCTATCAGCAGGTTCAGTAATTAATTTCTTCGCTGATTTGTAGACACCTTATAAGATAAGACAACTGACTTAAAGATTTAAGGCTGTTCTGTATCCAAAATTAAGGATCAAACCCTTAATCTTTAGTTTTACTACTATTATAAAATTCTTCTAACTTTCTTAAAAATCAAGCAAAGTTTAGGGGGAATTGCATATTTTTAAAAACATAATATTTGGAATGCGATAAAATAAAAATAAATACACTAATTTAATTAAGTGCGTCGTATAGTGATAATATAATTAAATTAAGTTTGCCACTTAATTTTGGATCATTATTTTTAAATAATTTATTTACATAATTTAAGATAACAATTCATTTAATATTCATTATTTAAGTAATCTGTTAACACTAGAAAAGGATAAAAACAACTAAATCCTAAAAGTGAAAATGGGTATTGTGCACGTGGGTCCAATTTAGAGGACAAACGGTATCTCATAATTACGAGCTCGAAGCTGGGGTATCAAGGGCATACAAGTTGTTGCCTTTTTTTTTTTCCACCTTTTCACAAAGTAAGCACAGAGCTATGGACACTGGACAATAAGCCAATAAAGTATAGGGGGTCGTTTTGTCATGATTTTGCTCTGGACTTGCACTATCCATTCCCAAACACGACTGTGGATAAAGAGATCCTCTGGTCTTCGACTAAGATTTGTTTTAGGTGTGCATTAACCCTACTTTGTTGTAAAGAAGGATCATTAATTGACTTAGATGAGTTATACCGTCTTTTATAATTTATACAACAACTAATCAAAACAACGGTTTTATTCCAAAGGGAAGCATTAGAACGACAATTTAATAAATCTCTATAACACCTCTCGAATAAAATAAGTACGATCGAAACGCATCTTGAAGGATTGGATAAAATGATTAACATATAAATCATAATAAAATATAAATCGTAATTCGTACCTTATTTCGAAGTATAATTATTTTCTTTTTGAATCATTTTTAAAATTGGCTCATCTCATTCACCGTAGTCGTATAAGTGTCTGACATCTAATGGTATCTACATAACGAATTGAGAGAACTCTGTAACTATTATAAAGAGAGTTAGGCAATAAGTATTAACTCCTTTGAAATTTATTTTTAATCTAATTAGAAAACTATTTTCTAATATTAAAAGGAAATTACTTTCAAAATTAAATAAAACACTTTCAATTTAACTAAGAAAGTACCTTAAAGGAGATGAAGAGTGGAAGGATAGTAGAACCTGATAAGATACCCATAGAGGTATCGAAGAGCCTACGCGAAGAGGATTTTATTTAGTTAGTCAAGTTTTTTAATATGATCCTTAAGTCTGCCAGAATGTCGGATGAGTGGAGACTTAGTATGCTAATTCCTCTATACAAGAACAAAAGGAACATCTAAAGTTGTAACAACTATAGAGATATCAAATTACTTGGTCACATCATGAAGTTATGGGAAAAGATGATTGAGAAGAGAGTGTGAAAGAATGCTCCTATCTTGGAGAATCAGTTTAACTTCATACCAGGAAGGTTAAATGTAGAAGTTTTACATTTTCTTAGAAGATTAATGGAATATTATAAGGAAAGACAGTGTAACCTACACATGATTTTTATTGATTTAGAGAAGGCAATATGACAGGATACCTAGGAAAATCATATGGAGGTGCTAAAAAGTTAAGGGAGTTTCTATGACCTATATACAAGTTATTAGGGATATGTATGAAGGTGTAAAGATTAGAGTAAAAACGATAGAAGAAGATTATTTTTTATCGATATTAGGCTACACCAAGGCGCCTTGTTGAGACCTTTTTTATTTATAGTACTAATAAATGAGCTTACCAAGAATATCCAAGGGGATGTGTCTTGGTGTATGTTGTTTACTGATGAATTTGTTTTAGTGGATGAGATAAAAGAAGGTGTCATTTCAAGCAAAAACTTTGAAGAGATACGTTAGAGTCGAAGGGCTTTAAATTAAGCAAGACTAAGACTGAGTACTTAGAGTATAACTTTTCAGGCAATATGATGGATTTCGAAATGTAGATAATGATCGGTTCAGAAGTTGTCCCCCATAAAGAGTGATTTAAGCATCTAAGGGCTATCATCCAAAACAATAGAGAGATCGATGAAGACATAGTTCACAGTATTAGATCAGGGTGAATTAAATTGATAAGTGCATCAAAAGTTTTATGTGACAAGAAGATTCCACTCAAGCAAAAAAGTAAATTCTATCATTTAGCGATTAGGTCGGCCATACTCTGGATATAGAGTGTTAGACTATAAAATAGTTGCATAATCGTAAGCTAATGGTAGCAGAGATGAGGATGCTTTATTGGATATGCAACGTTACTAGAAGGGATAAGATCATAAATGTAACGATAAGAGATAAATTAAAGGTGGCTAATATTAATGAAAAATTAAGAGAGACAAGACTTAGTGTTTCAAACATGTTAAAAGAAGACACTCTAACACTCTAGTGAGAAGATTGTATTTAGAGACTGTAAAAGGAAAAAAAGGAAGACTTAAGAAGAACTGAGAGAAGTGATCAAGTATGATATGACTCTGTTAGAACTTACCGAAGATATGACCCTCAATATAAAACTTTGGCGTACTAAGATAAGGATAAATGATCTCATATAAAGAGGTCTTTCTCATTTTGATAGGTCTTTTAAACATTTTCCTTCAAGTCTTATGTCTTACATTTAGCCTAAATATTTAATATATAGTACTTCTTTAACCTAAACATTTTTTACTTATCCTAAATATTTTCTTTAATAGCTTTTTGATTTATTTACGTACTTGTCTTCTTTCTTGTTTATGTATTTATTTACTTTTTTATCTTTTATGTTTATTATTTACCTTGTTCTTTATGTATGATATT
>JANIHZ010000209.1:13302806-13315822 GCA_027478365.1 Erythroxylum rufum | reverse complement strand
GGGTGGGGGCAGGTTCATGGGGCGGGTACGGGGGATGGCATACCCGCCCCATTGCCATCCCTATTTCCCGGGCGAGATGGAGTACAAGCAGATGCGGCTCATCGGAGATCATCAACGCAGGCCAATCCACATTTTAATTAACAATGGCAGTACCCACAATTTTGTGGACATGGGGATAATACGAAAAGGAAGGTCCGAGCTGCAAGACATACCTCCCATAAGCATTACGGTGGGAGGCGGCCTTCAATTGAGGTGCACGCAGCGTTGCAACAATTTTAGGTGGACGATGCAAGGCGCACAATTCAGCATGGAAGCACTAGTGATATCGTTGGGAGGGTGTGATGTTGTCTTGGGAGTTCAATGGTTGGTAGGGCTCGAAGATGTCTTGTGTAATTTTCGCAACCGCATTATGACATTTAAGTGGGAAGAGAAGATGATCACCCTCCAAGGTGGGCCTGAGAGAAGGTCCAGAGTAATTTCAAAGAAGGGATTTCGGAAAACGCTGCAGGGAGCGGTTGGAGGCCAATTAATGATGATCCAATTATCAAATCCGCTGGAATATCAATTCCAACAAATGAGGTTGACGGAGGAGCAAGGTAGTGCATTTGATGAACTGAATGTGATATTAGCTCAGTTTGCACGGGTGTTTCAGGAACCTACGACTTTACCTCCGGACCGTCTATTCAATCATCAGATAGTATTGAGAGAAGGCGTCGATACGATTAACATCCGTCCATATTGATACTCAGGAGCACAGAAGAATGTTATCGAACAAGAGGTGAAGAAGTTAATGGACCAAGGGTTTATACACCACAGCTTCGGGCCTTACGCTTCGCCGGTGGTGTAGGTGAAGAAGAAGGACAACTCATGGAGAATGTGCGTGGATTATCGAGAGTTGAACAGATTCACGATTAAGGACAAGTTCCCGATTCCTTTGATTGAAGAACTTTTAGATGAATTGAGCGGGGCAAGTTGGTTTTCGAAATTGGATCTGCGCTCGGGTTATCACCAGATTCAGATGCAACCTGACGACATCTCCAAGACGACGTTTAAGACGCATGAAGGGCATTACGAATTTCTGGTGATGCCCTTCGGTCTGACAAACGCTCCATCGACTTCCCAATGCTTAATGAATGAATTGTTTCACCCTCATTTGCGCCGGTTCATCCTCGTCTTCTTCGACGATATTCTGATTTACAGCCCATCGTTGTTGTCACATGTGGAGCACTTATCATTGGCTTTAAAAACATTGTTGGATAACCGATTATTTCTTAATGGGAAGAAATGTGTATTCAGGGCCAAGCAGATCGATTATCTGGGCTACACCATTTCAGAAGCAAGGGTGGCAACCGACTTACGGAAGGTCAAGACGATTGAAGAATGGCTGGTGCCACAATGTACTAAGGAGTTGCGTGGATTCTTGGGAATCACAGGGTACTATCGACGGTTTATTAAGAATTACGGTGCAATGGCTAAACCACTGACGGAATTATTGACGAAGGAGAATGCTGCAAAATGGAGTTGGAATTTGGAGGAACAGAGTGCATTCAATACCTTGAAGAGGGCTATCACGTCGACTCCGGTTCTTGCACTGCTGGATTTCTCGAGACCATTTGTCATTGAGGCTGATGCATGTGGCTAGGGCATTGGAGCGGTATTACAACAGGACGAATACCCCATTGTGTATTTGAGTAAGGCGTTGGCACAAAGACATCGGGGATTGTCAACGTATGAAAAAGAGTTTTTAGCAGTGATTAAGGCCATTAAACAATGGCATCACTATCTGACACCTCGGCCGTTCATTGTTCGGACGGACCACCGCAGCCTGAAGTATTTATTGGAGCAGCGACTCTCCACTTCGTTCCAACAGTCATGGTTGCCAAAGCTTCTGGGATACGACTTTGAAGTGCAATACAAGAGTGGCAAGGAGAATGCGGCGGCCGACTCGCTCTCCCGTATAATGAGTGTTGAGATGTTTTCCATGTCCATATCGCAAGTCCACAGTGAGCTGTTAGAAGCAATCAAGCAAAGTTGGCAAGACGATGCAACTGTTCGACAATTGATCTAGAGGATGGAAGAAGGTCGGGTTGAGACCAACGCCTATGAATGGAAGGGGGGCTTATTATGGTGGAAAAGGAGGTTGGTGGTTGGGGCCAATACCCTTCTCCGGCAACAAATCATCAGCATCAGCCATGATGACGCCATGGGCGGTCATGCAGGGGCGGTGGCTACCACGAAGCGATTACAGTCTTTATTCTTCTGGAAGGGTCTGAATAGGGATGTGCGTAACTACGTTCAGAACTGTATGGTCTGTCAATGAAACAAGTTTGACAACGCGGCATACCCGGGACTCCTGCAACCGCTTAGCATACCCGAAGGAAGCTGGAAGGAAATAAGCATGGATTTTGTGGAGGGGTTGCCACAGTCGAAGGGGAAGTCGGTGATCTTAGTGGTGGTAGACCAGTTTACGAAGTATGCGCATTTCATTTCACTTAAGCATCCATATTCTACCTAGGATGTTGCTGAGTTATTCCTTAATCATGTTTTTAAGTTGCATGGTATGCCTGAAGCTATAGTTAGTGATCGGGATCCAGTTTTTCTTAGCAAGTTTTGTCAAGAACTTTTAAGGTTGCAGGGCGTTAAATTGAAACTATCCACGGCGTACCACCCTCAAACAGACGGGTAGACAGAGGCGATGAACAAGGTACTGGAAACGTATCTTCGATGTTTCTGTAGCGAGGCGCTGCAGAAATGGGGGGATTGGTTGGCTCTGGCGGAGTGGTGGTATAACACTACCCACAAGACAGCCATTAATTCTACACCATTTGAGATTCTGTATAGGTACCCACCTCCGGTGTACACTCTATATGTTGCAGGGGATTCGACGGTCATAGAGGTCGACCGGGTTTTACAGAGTCAGGAAGCGATGGTTAACCTCACCCGCTTCCACTTACAGCGAGCTCAGAACCGGATGAAGCAGTACGCGGATGCCAAGCGGTCTGATCAAGAATTTCAGGTGGGGGATGTTGTTCTGTTGAAGCTTCAGCCTTATAAACAATTTTCTCTGCGGCGTCGGTGTAACCAGAAGCTGTCACCGTTGTATTACGACCCTTACCGAGTGACGCAGAAAGTGGGGAAGGTAGCTTATAGGCTGGACCTGCCGGCCCAAGCAACCATTCACCCGGTATTTCATGTCTCACAGCTCAAGAGGGCCTACGAGAATCAAGCCCGTACTTCGTCCACACTTCCGGAGTTCCTGACACCAGCAGAATGCATTCCGGTGGCCATACTGGATAGGCGAATCACTAAACGGAATAATTGAGCTGTCACTCAATGGTTGATTCAGTGGTCGGACGAGGAGAAAACAAATGCGACTTGGGAGTATGTGTTCGATCTCCAGCGACGCTATCCGGAAGTTAACCTGATTGACAAGGATATTAAGGGGAAGGGGATTGTTAGCGTTAATGCAGACGGAGGAAGTTAGGGCGGGAAGACGATGGAACAAAGGATGCTAGAGGCACGTGAGGTAGACGTAGGGAACATACTTTGTACGTGGGTATAGGGGATTATAGTATCTGTAATGTCGGAACAGCATATATTCGTACATTTACAACATTGTACGTGATGTTGGTTGTTATGGAATCATTCCTTCTTGATTGTTGATTCCTTCTCTCTCTTTCTCCCTCTCATTCTGTGCCCGATTGTTTCCATTGCTATTCTTCTATTTTTCATATTTTATCTTATAACATGACTCGAGCCAAAACCAACAGTTTGAAATCCAAAACCTTCTCAAGTTCATTAACCGCTCCCGAGTCACGTTTGTATTATAGTGAAGCATCGTCAAATTCATTATGGCGTCAAGCAATGGTTGACGAAATACAAGCCTTATTCACAAATGAAACTTGGAAATTAGTTCCCTAACAACCTCATTAAAATGTAATCGGTAACAAATGAGTCTACCGTAACATAGGCTGACAATAGTGTCGATCAATATAAAAGTCCGTCTCGTAACTAAAGGTTATCACGAACGATTAACCCTTGATTACCACGACACTTATAATCCGATCATAAAGCCAGCAGTCATTAGATTAATTCTCTCTTTGGCAGTAACCAAACGTTGGCCGATAGAACAACTTGACATCTCAAACGCCTTCCTTCATGGACCACTCGAAGAAATAATTTACATGACCCAACCTCTAAGGGTTTGTCAATCCTAATTACCCCACACGTGTGTAAATTACATAAATCACTCTATAGTCTCAAGCAAGCTCCATGACAATGATTTCGGTGTCTCACTGATTGACTTCTTGCTATGGGTTTTACAGGTTCCAAAACAAATGTGTCTTTATATTTTAAAAAGCTTGAAGATGATATGATTTTTTTCTCATTTATGAAAACGATTTGATCGTTACAGGCAATAATCAACGCCAAATCGTCGCTACCATATTTGCTTTTAAATCCCATTTTGCTCTCCAACACTTGGGTTCCTTACACTACACTACTTCTTAGGCATTGAAGTTAAACCCACAACTCAAGGACTGCTGCTAACCTAAGAAAAGCGTCTCACAGAACTACGGAAAGCACAGATGGTTACCGCACAGCCAGTCTCTACTCCTGCCTCCCTTACTACAAAACTAACAGGACAGAAAGGCATGGATTTCTGTAATCCTCACCTATTTCAGAGTATTCTTGGTGAGCTGTAATATTTTGGTATCACACGTCCGAAAATTGCGAGTGCAGTCAACAAAATTGGCCATTTCATGCAACATCCGACGGACGAACACTGGACAGCCCTTAAGCGCATGCTTCACAACCTCCAGGGCACTAAAACATATGTTCTACATCTCCGCAAATCCAGCTCCATAATCGTTCAAGCCTATAGTGATTCTGACTGGTCAAATGATGAAGACGACAAGAAAAGCATGACGGTATATGCTATTTATTTTGACGCAATTTAATCTCTTGGAAGTTAAGAAAATAAAGGATAGTTTCATGTTCTTCACTAGAAGCAGAGTGTTGTGCATTAATCGAAATTGAATGGCTTCAATCTTTATTAGCTGAAATTAGACTTCCACCTCAAGACTCACCAATCTTATGGTGTGACATCATTTCTGTTACCTACCTCACCACCAATCTGATTTTTCACAGCTGCTCCAAACACTTAGAAATTGATTTTCACCATGTTCATGACAAAGTTAAAAATGGCAAGTTAAAAGTTTGCTACCTGTCACAGAACAACAAATAGTTGGTGCCTTCATTAAAACATTATCCACTAAAATGTTTGTGGGATTTCACGACAAACTACGCGTCAGAGATGCTTTGATTGCGGGAGGGTGATAAGGATATATACTATTCCTAAATAAGTTAAACGAGCTACATTTAAAAACACATTTGAGTTGACAGATAATCAAAATATTTTGATAGAATTTTATCATAATTATGGACTAGCATAATAAACATAATTTTGAACAAACCCCGATTAATTTGATGTCAATAGTAATTCTCTCTTTAGCGTGTCATTGGGCCTGTGTCCATGGGCCTGCTATGATGGGTAGGCTTGGCCCATGTATTATAAAGCACAGGAGGCCCTACTGCTAGCCAACCTTTAAATACAGTCGCCCCATTGAAAACTGTACGTGTTCTTTTTGCTGATTAAGGTTCGGAATAGCAGTAGTAAATCCTCTGCGTCTCGATCACATCATTTTACGGAAAACTACAATGGATTCAATGTTTCCCCAATTTCCAGGTATTTATCCATCTTATTATTGAATACAGTATGTTGCAATTCTAGGGTTAATGATTTGTGTTGATTAATTATACAATTAATCTGCAAATTTCGTGTTAAATTTCTTTCATTAGTGACAAAACTTAGTGATAAAAGAAATTTTGACACGATTAATATATTAATAGTAACAATTTAATTGTGAAAGATACTAAATTGTTACAATTACCATTGTATTAGTGACAAAAAAATAAATCAATACAATTAATCCAAACAATAGTGTCAACAAATTGTTTTGTTACAAAAAACTTTATATCTATAATGAAATGATAATTAGTCACACAAAAATTGTTACTAAATATCTTAACTCTTATAGTGAAATTTCAAAAAATCAAGCAGAAAGGTTGATGTATATAATTACTTAGAAGATGCAAGAAAGAAAGACCCCGTCGCATATTTTCTCAACTTTTTCACTTCTTCGTCAGAGTCATTAACTAGAATCACCTCCAAACTAGAGTTTCCTCTTTAACAATTTTGAAGTTTTAAGAACGTGAACAAATTCAAGATGCTCCAAACACCATCAATAACCCTTCAGAACTTATATCCGCCACTTGCACTACTTTTGCACTACTTCATAACATACCCATCGTCTCTGACAATTCACTTCCACTTCCATCGACCTAACAACCCGATAAACAAAAGTGTGAAAGCGTATAAACAGAAGGCGTTGAAGACTGGCAACAAGATGGTTAATGGCGATTGGATATGGTCACTTAAAGCTGAAGAGATGAAGAGATGAGATGGAATTAGTGATACAACACGAATATGTGATATAAATGAAAAGACTAGCAACACAACACCATTGGCAAGATGATGACAACATAAAGCTGAAGAAGAATTTTAGGGTTTATTACTTTTTAATTTTTAATATTTAATATAACGTGGTATCAATAAGATACATGTTAGCCATTAGATAAATAATATATTATCACCACTATTTGTGGGATTAATGAAGATTATTTTTTAGACAAAATTAAAAATTAGAATATTTTATTATTATTATTATTATTGTTATTGGTAGTTTTAATTAATATTATTAAAATAAATAACTTATATATTTGTTATAGTTTACTCTTTAATTTATTATCTTCTTCTAAAAATTAAATAACGATTTCTAATCTTTTACCCTAATTAAATTATGTATGTCCGATCGACAAATGGTTATCTTGCAGCTAAGTGGAATACATTCCTCTTGACAAGAAAAGTTCGGTCCTTACTCGTTTCCCACTCCTGCTATCTACTACTGTTTACTTTATATGGACTGAACGAAATGCACAACCCTTCAAGGATGAAGCCAAGGATGTGGGGAGTGTGTATCTGGGAGTAATCTCCTAAGTTAGGGAACTTTTCAGCTCAAACATAAAAAGGAGGTAATTATATTATTTATTGTTCGTCACTAACTTTTTAGTAGATTGATAGATCAGAATATTCTTTGGCCAATAACATGTGAGTCCCCATCGAAAAATCGGACAGGAGTTAGTTGGCTATCCAACTTCCTACGGGCTCTAAAGCGACAAAGAGGACCGGGTCTATATATTTATTGTTACAAACACACTGACAGAATTGGCAGGACTGATCCTTTTAGGCACAGCAAAGAAAACTTGCAAGAATTACTCCCTCCTATAGTGGCATCACCTACGAGGTAACACAATTCATGTTCCTCAGCATAAGCCGAGGGAAGGTCCAATCTTGGCAAGGGAAGTTAAAGTTCAGATTTTGAATTCAGCTTTTACATTTGATGTTGCATCAACTGGGTTTGAGAAATTGTTTAGCTGAGGAAACATATTCTGGTTATTGCTTCTTCTGTATGGAGTTGGTTAGAGTAAAGGTGATCTGTTTTGTTATTAGTGGAGGTAGGCAAGTAGCTTCCAAAGGTTTTAGTTGTTGGTTCCCTTGAGTTTCACGTGCTTTGAATAGGATTGTGGGACAGCTTCTTATGATATAGCTGTTTGTGTCCTCGGAGGCACTAGTTGAGTGAACTCTATTTGTACATATCTTTGGTTTTTTTATAAATTTTTCTGAATTATCAAAAAAAAAGTTAGGTTCGAATAGGCAATGGTTGGAAGAAAGGTGAACCTTTAGATTGATTGAGTTTAATATTTCTTGCGCAAAAAGACCACAAAGTTTCGTGCTGATCATCTTAGTGTTTCTTTATTTAAGTAAACCTACTAACGTTACGAGCTTAATTACAATAAGTTTCTACTACATTAATTAATTAGTTGAATATTATTTAAGATGGTTCCTTGATTTAAAGATATTAAATTTTCTTCAACTTATAGGATCATGTTCTGGTCTCTGTCTCTGTCTCTGTCTCTGGTTTCATGGTTTTTTTTTATATACATCGCCGAAGTCTGTATGTTTGCTCGATGTATATGCAATGTCTAGCATTGGGTCTAAGGTGAAGAAAGAATTGATTTTGCCATGCAACGCGATAGGAAGCATCCTCGTAAGTACCCCATATTTATGCAATTTCTTCAACTTAACGATTCTATTTGATATCTTTTAATTTTGTAGCTTTCTTAGAAAGAGTTCGATATCATATCTCTAAACAATTTTATAAATTTTCTTAACAATTTCTGATGAATTCTTCACTAAGAAAGAATAGTATGTCAGTATAGATTAACTTGTGAGGTATCAACTGCTTAAATATTTTGATCGTTGCATGTTGACATAATAAGGATATTACTTTGAATTTGAAGGACATAATTATTCATTAAATATGATTATTGGGAATACAAAATATTATTTTGTACTTATTTTTCAGATGAACTCTTGATTGTTAAAATTTTTACTTTTAATCCAACTTTGTAAAAATAAAAGTTCTTTATGATTGTGAGAATAGTATTTGCTTATTAATAAAGGAAATTTGTTTTGTAAAAAAAATTAGGAAGGATATAATTAATAACAATTCTTAATTTTTCTCTAGCTTGTTCTATTTGATTAATGACATAAAAAACTTCTTATGCCCACAAAAATGATATGGTCATTGAGTGTCCAGCCCTATTTTGAAACTTTTGGTAATCATAGACAACGGATAATTAAGATCACAGTGGATAGACATTAGCTCTAAAAAATAAAAATCATACGAGATAATCATCTAAAGATAGTGAAGATCTTCGTGTATATAAATGTATCATTCTTAAATAAATGTAATCTCTTATCTTGTTAGTTGTGATGTAAATAAATCCTATCAAATAGAAGTCATATTTAGATGGAGATGTCATCTTATTGGATAATGCGATATAACCTGATTATGATAAGATGTGATCTCGCTAGTTGAGTTCAATTAGGATTCTGACTTAGCTATTAAACGAAACGTGTCTATAAATAGCTCTTTTAAGCCTTGCCCCACACACGAGATAGAGAATGAGACCAAAACATCCAAAAGTGAGAAAGAAAATAGAGAGAGGGCAAAGAGGGTTGTATTTTCATCATTGTTTGATTGTTTTTGGGATTGGTTTGAGTGATTGTTGATTGTGATATCAACTTTAGTTTCAGTCCTGAAACTTTGTGAGAGATCTTGTTATTGTGGAAGGTGAGATATCAACTTTTTTTCTGTAAATCCTTATTGAGTTTAGTGGATTTATTTGTCGATTTTTTCTATAGTTTTTCCCTCTACACAAGAGAATTTTTCATGTTAAATCTTAGTATTTGTTCTATCGTTTAGTTTCTTTTCATATTGTTTTTGTTGCTGTAACAAGGAGAGTTATTTCTTACTGTTAACATTTGGTTGATTATTTAGAGAGTTGTATATTTGTCTCTTAATAAGTTGTATCAGAGTCATCATAAGAGAAGGTAGAAATAGCTTTGTAGTCAAGTTAACGTCATCAAATTACTCAATATGGAGGCCTTTGATGGAGAACCTTAAATATTGCGAGGATATCTTTGATTTTATTAATGTAGACAGAGGTGTGAAGGATGATGTTCTTTTAAAACCTAAAAAGATGTCAAATAGAGAATAGGAAAAGACGAAACAAAAAACTCTAGGCTCTATCAAACAATGGATTGATATCAGTATATTCAACGATGTGTCTTAAGAAACAGATCCTTTTGAGTTATGGAAGAAGCTAAAAGGTCTGTATGAAAGGAAGGTTACTCATAACAAGGCCTCTCTGATTAAGAGGCTTATGAATTTGAAGTTAAAGACTGGAAAATCAGGTTTAGAGCATCTAAATGGTTTACAAGACATAATTAACAAACTTACAACTATGAAGATCTTTCTTGATAATGACCTTTAAGCTATGTTCCTATTAAGTTAATTACCGGATATTTAAGAAACGCTAGAGGTGACAATTAACAAATCAACTCTTGAAGGCATGCTCTTTTTAGAAGTAATCAAAGGTAGTATATTTAATGAAGAAATCAAAAGAAATGAGATAGGAACTGAAAACATGCAAGCTTTCGTGACGTAAAGCAGGGGAAGGAACAAGAGTAGGGGTCCCAATGGTACTGGCAAGTTTAAAAATAGTTCCATGTCCAAAAGAGACAAAGGAGTGAAGAAATGTCATTATTACAATAAGCCAGGACACATTAAGAGGTTCTACTATAAGTGAAAGAGGGATCAGAAAAAAAAAAAACTCATCAAAATGATGATGATGATAAGAGTACAACTCCAACTGCTTCAAGCATGGATGATGGGATATCTTAGTTTGTATAACTAATGAATGCTTCAATGTCAGTAATGTTGGTTTTGAATGGTTGATCAATATAGGAGCATCATATCATTGTGTTTCAAAGGAGGAGTACTTCTTAAGCTACAAGAGAGGAGATTTCGAGAGTGTAAAAGTGGGAAATCAAAGTTTCGCTAAAATTATTGATTTAGGTGATATTCAAGTTTAGACACAAATCAAATGCTTACTAACCTTGAGAGATGTACAACATAACCCTTATCCAAGACTGCATCTATTATTAGTGAATGTGTTATATTAGAAGGATTTAAGCACACTTTTAGGAATAGGAGGTGGAAACTGTCTAAAGATCCAATGATAGTTACTCAAGGAGAGTTATATTGCTTGCTATACAAGACAAACTTAAAGGTGTGTGTTAGTGAGGAAGTATACACAACCGAAGAGGAAACTTCACCAAATTTGTGGCATCGACGATTGAGACATATGAGTAAGAAGGGATTAATGTTGTTGGTTGGAAAATCCCTTATCCAAAGAAGTCAGAGTTATTAGAGTTGGTGCATTCAGATGTTTGTGGTCCTATTGAGGAGGAGTTACTAGGAGGTAACAGATATTTTATTACATTCATTGGCAATGCTTTGAGGAAGACTTATGTGTACACATTGAACTCTAAGAGTTAAGTTTTTAAAACTTTCAAAAAGTTTCATGTTATGGTAGAAAGGGGAGCTAAGAGGAAGCTGAAGTGCCTATGAACAGACAATAGGGGGAGTATACTTCTAAAGTGTTTAAAGAATTCTATACATCGCATGACATCAAATATGAAAAATCAAACCAGGGACTCCACAACATAATGAAGTTACTGAAAGGATGAACAGAACTATTATGGAGAAGATTCATTGTATGCTCAAAATGTCTATATTGTCAAAGATATTTTGGGAAGAAGCATTTTGAACAGTTGTTTACTTCATAAATCGAGCTCCCTAATTTTTGTTAGATTTTGAGATTCGAGAGAAAGCATGGACTAGCAAGAATCCCACATATCATCATTTGAGATTTTTTGGCTGTAAGATATTTAGATACATACCTAAGCATCAAAGAAAGAAGATTGACTCAAAGTCGATACCGTTGATATTTGTTAGATATGATGGGGATCAGTTTGGCTTTAGAATTTTTAACTAGAGAAGCAAAAGGTGGTTCGGTGCCAAGATGTGGTGTTTCGGGAGTACGAGAGAGTTGTTGATCTTCTAGGTGGAGATAAATCATCACACTACAGCTCATTAGATGGCATAATTAGCTCTTTACCAATTCCTTTGAATGTTGAGCACTCTATAGGTGAAGAAAATGAAGTGTGTGACCAAGCACACATTGGTGGTGATCAGATACAATCGAATAGTGATGAGCTATATAAACCACATCTAGATAATACCGGAGATGAATTCATTGAGGATAATAAGCTAGGGGAGCAATGAGATAAACAACTAATGAAGCACAACTTCGAAGGTCAACAAGGGAGAAAATACCTTCTAGAAGGTATCCAAATCCTGAGTATCTGTTACTTACCGCTGAAGAGAAGCCTGAGAATGTGCAAGAGGTTGCATTTTGTGAAAACTTCAAATATCATTGGTTAAGGTTCGTGATAGAAGAGAAATAATTAATGTCAAATAAGTTCAGACAGATTTGAATGGTGTTAATATGCTGACTAAATTGGTTCCTGGAAATAAGCACCAACTTTGTTATAAGCTTGCTGGGATGTATCTCAAGTAGATGACGAAGAACAATATGTATTCCCCATATTTGAGTTGGAGGGGGAGATTGTTAAATTTCTAAATCTATTTGGAGACTTCCGGTGATCATAGATGGTGGATAAGATCATAGTAGATAGATATCAACTCTAAAAGATAAAGACTATATGGGAAGAATATGAAGATAGTGAAGATCTTCATGGATATGGATGTATCATTCCTAAATATATGTAACCTTTTATCTTGTTAGATGTGATATAGACAAATCATATTAGATAGAGTCTTATTTAGAAGAAGATGTCATCTTATTGGATGATGTCATGCAATCTGATTAGGATAAGATATGATCTAGCTAGTTGAGTTCAATTAGGATTCTAACTCAACTATCAAGCCAAACGTACCTATAAATAGCTCATTTGAGCCTTGCTCCACAAATAACCAAGACGCCAAAAGTGAGAAAAAATAGAGAGAGGGAAAAGAAGGTTGTATTCTCATCCTTGTTTGATTGTTTTTAGGATCGATTTGAGTGATTATTAATTATGATATCAACTTTATTTTCAATCATGAAACTTAATGAGACAATTAGTTGTTGTGAGGGGTGCGATATCAATTTTTTTATATAAATCCTTATTGAGTTTAGTGGATTTATTTATCGGTTTGTCCTGCAATTTTTTCCTCTACATTGAAGAGTTTTTCATGTTAAATCTTGGTGCTTGTTTTATCTTCTCATATTATTTCTATTGTTGCAACAAAGAGAGTTCTTTTTTATTGTTAATATTTGGTTAATTGTTTAGAGAGTTGTGTATTTGTCCCCCAACAACTACGAACCCTCTGCCATTCATTTAAACAGAGCCATTTTATGGGGGG
>JANIHZ010000209.1:13058704-13069053 GCA_027478365.1 Erythroxylum rufum | reverse complement strand
TACATGATTGCAACTATAGCAACAATTACAGGTGTTGCATATATAAGACTTTATTACAACATTTTTTAAATTCTGTTGCCTTTTATTATATGTAGCAACAAATTAATATTTTCGTTGCTTTTAATATTATTAAAGACAACATTTTAAAAACCATTTCCCTTTATTAATTTTTAGCAACACATTTTTAAACTGTTGCAAACATGTCATTGCCTAAAGTACTTTTTACCGTAGTGTCAGATGTGGATATAATTATATGATCAAAATTATTACAAATTACAACCATATCTTTGATCATTGTCAATTATATAGCTAAAAAAATCATGAATCCTAAAAAGTTAATGAAAAACCCCACTAAAGCATCTTTATGAACTAATCATTTATGTCATATCAACACCAAATATCATGCATTGTAAAGAACATCAAAACTTATAGCATTAAGCATCTTTAGGAACACTAGCATCAGAATTCTCTATATACGTTTCGTTGGTATTGGTGGGAAAAGATCTCTAGAAACAAAACCTTGTCAGATTCATAAACCATAAACTATCTATTGGTGTATATAGTCCTAACTATGTTTATTTTGATCACTCCTCTTTCGATAGTCACAAAGTTATCTGTGGTGGTCATGGGTGTGAGTGAAAGCTTGTTATTATTTGAACTTGTTAGTGTTCTTATAGGATTGCTCAGTGTTTGAAAGTGATGAGGCATTTGAATTTTTAGATAGAATGGAATATTAAGTAGCACGTGATCTTTCTTTATCCAACATTCTTCTATATATTTCTTTCTCTTTGGGTAGAATGGTATATAGACAAGCGCGTGATTATGCATTATCCACCATGCTTCTCTGGATTTCTTTATGATTTACCATAATAGAATAATGATTAGCACTTGATCACGCCTTATCTATCTTCCTTCTTTGCAAGATTTTTTAATAAATTCCTATTATATTTTGTTTGTTTATTATTTAAAACTTTACTCAATCTCTTTGATTCCTTTCCTATTTTGTTTAGAAGTCTTTCCTAAGATAAATTAAAGTTTCCTATTTCTTTTAGAAGTCTTCCTAAGATGAATTAGAGTTTCCTATTTTGTTTAGAATGAATTAGGGTTTATGTAAACCTACTTAAAAAACTTTTAAGAGAGATTAATAAAACTCCCTATCAATTAATTTTTTTTCTCTTCGAGAAATTTATCTTACAATTCTTGGGTTGGAATTGTGATTGTTTGTCTTTCCACTATGTCAGGTAATATCCAAGTTTTGAATATCACAAAGCTTGTTCTTTCTAACAATGACAAATAATCCTAATGACAATGTTTAAGGATTACCTGATATTTGGAGAAGAATCGAAGAACAAAGGGGAACTGTTCCCAATATTAAACAACAATTAGCTACAATCATGAGATAATTGCGAGGTGACAATAACTAGAGATTTGGAGAAATATTTGACAGGGAAGTTACCCATACACAAACTTAAACTCCAACACCTTTTATGAGAGTTGATGATTCCAACGATGATGAGGAAACCATCTCGAGAGGAGATCGTCATAACAAGGTGGGGATGATCATGAGTACATAGTAAAGGTAGACTTTCCATCCTTTATAAGTGACCTTGATATATAAGAATTTTTGGATTGTTAGAAGAAGTAGAAGGGTTATTTGATTATTTTGAAATTTCAAATGGGAGGAAGGCAAAATTAGTTGCTTATCGATTTTAAGGGGAGCTGCTATTTGGTGGAATCAATTGAAGGAGAATAAGTTAATAGAGTGGCAGCTCTAGTGTCTACTTGCGCAAGAATGAAATAATTATTGAGGAGATGATTTTTTCCTCCAAATTATAAGCAATATTTGTTTGACACTTATCATATATATATTCAAGGGAGTACCCTTATCACAACTACATTTAAGGGAGCTACACTATTCATGAGTATATTTTTGAGTTTCTGAGGTTGGAAGCTCAAAATAATTTGGCAAAAAGCGAACCATAACAAACTACTTGGTACTTATGGCCAACAATTCAAAGGGATTCAAATGGCCTTGAGTGTTCATGATGTAAGAAATTTGGCTGTAAGGGCTGAGATGTTGATCAATGAGAGGTCGCGAGATTATAGGAGAATGGGGATCGAATAATGAGAGAATGACAAGTGAAAAGGGAAAAGAAGTTGTTAGCTCTACTCCTGCATATGTTAATAACACAAAAGGAAATAACCATGGTAGAAATTCTAGAAAATAAGCTACACCAAGTACTACAACTGCCAATCTTTATGCTTAATAGGCTCATTTAAAGTGCTTTAAATGTGGGGAACTAGGCCATTATTCTAATGAATGTTTAAAGCAGAAGTTTATCAACATAGTGGAGTAGCTAGCTAGAGATTATGAGGAAAAGAAGTGTATTCTAGATGGGGAAGATTGTGAATGCCTCAAGGGATAACATGATGGTTTTGTTAGAGCTATTAGGAGATTAATGATTTCTAAAAAGAAGCATAAATATTGGCAACAACATTAATTATTTTGCACTAGGGGAATTGTACAAGGAAATCTTTTTAAGCTGATCATTGATAGAGGTAGTTAAGAGAATATCACTAATAAATTGGTGGTTAAAAAGCTGAAGTTGTTGACTGAGCCTTGCCTTGAACCCTATAGTATCACATAAGTTACCACCACTAGTGATATCTATGGCACAGAAAGGTGTAAAGTGCCATTCTTAAATACTAGGATGAACATTATTATGATGTTGTTGATATGGATGTATGTCAAATTTTGTAAGGTGGACCATGTTAATATGATGTTGATGCATATCACTCTAAAAGGGAAAATATTTATCGATTTGTGAAGAATGGTGTGGAGTATTAGTAATCATAAGTGAAAAAAGAGTATTAGTAATCATAAGTGAAAAAAGAGTGGCGAAACCTAATGGAAAAAAGAAGCCATTTTTAGAATTGGAAAATAATAGGGAAAGTTTTGTAAGTAAGATAAAAGAAATAAGGGAGGTACACTTGTTGATAATGAATGGGGAAGAAGAGAATGATAAAAGAAAAGATGAGATTCCTTTACTCCAACCAATTTCAGAAAAATGTAGATGTAATACCCGATGAGTTACCCAATAAATTACCTCCCATGAGAGATATCCAACACCATATTGATTTAATTCTTTGGGCTAGTTTCCCTAACGTAACTTACTACCGTAAGAGTCCAAAGGAGAGTGAGATATTGAGGGAGAAAGTAGAGGAGTTGATTTGGAAGGGGTATATTAGAGTGAGTAAGACCCCTATGTAGTTCTTACTTACACATAAGAAAGATGGTAGTTGGAGGATGTATGTAGATAGTTAAGCCATTAATAAGATTATTATTAAGTGTAAATTTCCTATCCTAAGTTAGATGATATATTAGATCAATTGGGTGGGAAAATGGTCTTCTTTTAGATTGATCTCAAGAGATTTTGGGACGAGTGGCGAACTGTGTTTAAGAAATTGAGTATAGAAATTGATGGTCTTGAGTATTTACAAGAGTTATATGAGAGAGATAGAGATTTTAGGGATTATTTGATGAAAAAAATCTTATGATGATTTTCATGTACATGAAAGGTTTTTTATGAAAGAAAATCAACTCTGTCTTATACGAACTTCTTTAAGGAAGAAGGTGATTAAAGAATTACATAGAGAAGGCTTAATTGGTCATCTTAGTAGAGACATGACTCTTGAAAAGGTGAGAAAGAGATACTATTGGCCGAAGATGAGAAGAGAAATTGTTACTAATTCAAAGAGCTATGAAGTTTGTCAAGCTTATACAGGATATACTTCAAATGCTAGTTTGTATTTTCCACTACTAGTCCTAATGCTATTTGGTAGGATTTGTCTATGAATTTCATATTGGAGCTTTTAAGAACACAAAAGAGGTACATATTGTAGCTTTGTGGTTATGGACAGGTTTTCTAAAATAGCACATTCTATCCCTTATAAGAAGGTGGTGGATGTTATAGTGGTTGCCAAGTTATTTCTTAGAAAAGTGGAGTGACTCCTCCTAAATCCATTACTTTTTATCGTGACACCAAGTTTTTGAGTCACTTTTGGAGGATCATATTAGGTTTATTTGATTCTTCTCTTAATTATAGTAACACTCACACCTATAAATCGTGAATATGACTTTGGGTAATTAGTAACATACAAATGACATGACAAACCAAAAAGTTAATATTTCTTGATTACATAAGACAAATTTGCCTACAACAATTTAGTCTATAGTGTCATTGGCTAATCACCATTTTTTATGGTTTATCCCAAGGTACAAAAGCCAAAAAGTTAAGATTTCTTGATTACATAAGCCAAATTTGCCGACAACAATGTAGTCTATAGTGTCATTGGCTAATCACCATTTTTTATGGTTTACCCCAAGGTACCCAATCTTGCTTTGATCTTGTTAAATATCCTAAATCTTCTAACATTTCTCCTAGTGCTGTAAAGTTAGCTAAAGAGGTATAAAAGATTTAAGTGAACGTAAAGAAGAAGATTGAAAGAGCTAATAAAAAGTACAAACATAATGTTGATTTGCATAGGAGAGCTTAAGTTTTACATATTGGAGATAAAGTTATTGTTTTCTTGAGCAAGAATCAAATTGTTAGAGGTCATCATAAACAACAATAAAAGTAGTATGATTCATTCAGAAATAAAAGAAAATCAATCATAATGCTTACATTGTTCAACTACCTCTATTGATGGTTAATATATCTCTAACCTTCATTGTTGCTAATCTCTCACCTTACTTTTATGATAAGGAGCTTGGATATGCTGGCAATAACTCAAATTTGAGTTTTTTGACAAATGGGGTGAATGATGAGACATTTGAATTCTTAGATATAATGGGATATTCACTAGCACATGATTTCTCCTTATCCAACATTCCTCTTTGCATTTCTTTTTATTTAGGTAGAATGGTATATTGGCCAGCACATAATCACTCCTTATCCTGCATTCTTATCTAGATTTCTTTATGATCAAGCAGAATAGAGAATTAACTAGCAAATGATCACACCTTATCCAACATCCTTCTTTGTAAGATTTTTAATAATTTCTTATTTTATTTTATTTGATTCTTATTTCAAATTTTACTCAATCTCTTTGATTCCTTTCCTATTTTATCTAGAAGTATTCCTAAGATATAGTTTTTTGTTTCCTTTAGAAGTCATCCTAAGATAAATTAGAGTTTCTTATTTCTTTTAGAAATCTTCCTAAAATGAACAAGACTTTCCTATTTTTTAAGAATTCTTACTAATATGAATTAGGGTTTATATAAACCTATTTAAACAATTTTAAAGAGAGATTAATATAACTTTCTATTAATAAAATTTATTTTCCTTTTGAGAATTTTTATCCTACAAATTTTGGATTGGAATGGTTTTTTTTAATCTCTTCCATTGCATTAGAAAGGGGAAAAGCATAAAAACTTTAGAAGTATATCACACTACATGAATTCGAGCTTTTGTTAAGTTGCTTAAAGATTCGACGGAGCCTAATTTAAGGCGTAAGAAAGCTGTATTTGTTGGACCCCGAATTTTTTCTAAATTATTTATTATTTGTTTAATTATTTATTTATGTTTTGTTTGTCTATTTATTTATTTTTAGAATTGAGTCATTAATTTTAGTGAGCATAAGTAGGAATTAGAAATTAGATGGAAATGATAGAATTAAGTTAGAATGTAATTTGACATTAGAGACTAAATGGACATTACATTAAAATGAAGGGCAAAATTTGAAGGATAAACAAAGAGAAGGGTAATTTTGGAAAACAAGACAAAATGTTGTCTTGAATTAAAAAGGAGACCAGAGAAAATGTGAAAGAAGAGAGGAGAAGAGAAGTGTGCGTGGAGAAGAAAGAAAGAAGGGGAAAAGAGAAAAGTCAACTAGCTAAGGTAAGCTCTACCATTTTCCTTCTTTCTTGGTTAGAAAAAGGAGGTAGGAAGAAATGGGTTTTGTATGTTGGGAAGGAAGGAAGGAAGAAGATGAATTAAGAGACCTATTTGATTTTTAGGGTTTCTAAACTAAGTTTTGGTTTTACTAACCTAGATAGACTATGGGCAGGTTAGTTTAAGCTTGATTTTATCCTCTATGTGATTATTGAATTTTATGAATTTTATTAGAATATTGGGTTGAATAAATCTTGGTTTATTTGAAGGAAACCAAGAAAACCCAATCTAAAAGCAAGACGAAAGGCAAGCTTGAATTGGATTTTGGCAAGCTATTTAGGTAGGTAATTTATTTATAGTTGTTGTGTAATATGAGCAAAATGCCTTGCATGTGTATTGTATGCTATAATGGCTTGTTTTAAATTATTATGATTATTGAAAATGCATTATAATTATGATCATGTTAAGCCTTGAAAAATGTCATGGTATTTTGTATAAATGGAAAGAAGAAAAAGCATGATAAGCATGAAAGTATGAAAATGTCTGGAAATGAAGCATTGAAATTTGTTTATGTTTGGGCAAGAAAGATACCATTCCATTAGTCACGTGCACATTGACCTAAAGCCTTCTCTCGGCTGCCGGCTTGTGGCATATGAGATCCGAAGAATGAACTCATTTCGTTCATGGTATAAACTTCGGTTTCTCAATTTCGTTTTACGGAACTCTCGAGCCATTTGTTGTGCATTGCATTGTTTGGAATTGTTGAGCATGATATGAAATTGAGTGTTATGTTCAGAAGGTTGAATAAGTATGAGATTGCTTTATATGATGACATGCTTGACTATGAGATGTGAGTTAGAATTCTTGCTGAATTTACATTGCTAGATTAGGATAAGATGTATATGCCTATATGTATATACACATATATGTTTGATTGTATGGCTCGTTGCCAATGGCTATAAATATATTAGCCATTGAGCTTTGCAGCTCACCCCATCATTTTCACTCCTCAGGTGCAGAACGAGAAGGTTAGCGATCCTTGCACGGCATTTGGACAAACTTCAAGTTAGTTAGCTTTTGGAACTAAATTAGTGACTATATTTTGGATAGCTTTATAAGCATATCAATCATTGAGCATCCATTTGTATTTTGTACTAAGTTATTGATGTATATGTTGATATGTAACTAAAGCTTGTTCAAACTCCTTTTTGTTGTGTAATGAGATTTGGAAACGAAGAAGTTATTTTGTGTATGTTTATGCCTATTTTGTCGTTGATGTTGGAATCAGAAGTATATGTTAGTGTATGATTGAATTGGATTGGTAATGTGTATAAGTGCAGAGTTTAGTGTGAATGTTGGTATTATGGGTTTCGGATGTGAAGGTTTCACCGCGGCGAAGCCAAACCTTGGCCGTGGATAACCGTTCCCAAAAGGTAATTACACGTGATTTTCGTAATTTCGCCACAGCGAAGCAACAACTTTTTGCTGCGACGTATTCATCTCGAGAGGTCCTTGGGTTTAAATTCGAGGACTTCACCGCGGCTTATTTGTCCCGAAGGATGCATGCGCTCGACCTCGAGATTTTGCCACGGTGAATTTCTCCTGAGAGGTCTATGGAAATATTTCCACATCTTTGTCGCGGTGAACAATACTTTGCTGCGGCGAACCCGCCAATTGTTGCCGCTGAATTTCTTATAAATTGAATGCTTTCGACTTTCCTTTCGCCTGATCCTTACCCGACGGCCTCGAGTGGTCGCCTCAGGATAGGTAACAGGACCCGGGCCCAACAGTGTTGGTTAGGGCAAATTAAACCAAAAAACGATTTGATTAAATGGATCAAAATCTAGTAAATAAAATGATACTTTATCAAAGTGGGTTAGGCATCTATTGCACTTATGATAGAGAGACCGAATAAGATTATTATAAATATTTGATAGGTTTCTTACTGCCTACTTAAACTTATGATACAGTGATCGAATAAGATTATTATAAATATTTGATAGTTTTCTTATTGCCTACTTAAACTTATGATAGTGGGATCAAATAAGATTATTATAAATATTTGATAGGTTTCCTATAGCCTACTTAAATAAGTTTACATATATATAATTTCTTCTAACTTGTCAATAGATTCATTATTAAGAAAGACACATAAAAATCTTGCTGATGTCATTTTAGACAACTTTTGTTAAAGACAATCAAAAGTTACAATAGCTTACTCAAACTCTTTGGCTGCTTACTCAAACAAACACAGATATTAAAACATGCATATTTCTTTATTTTCTTAGTTATACAAGTTTATGGTTGATTTTAGATTGATCAATAAATTTTGTATCATGTTTAAAGTATGCCATCAAAATGGTTCTATGATTATATGAATTAATTTGAGTTTGTTTTAATTTATACATAAGGAATTTTTAAAAAGTCTATTTTTTCCTTTAAATACATAGTTTATTTATTGCTTGGATTGATATTTTTCCAACAATTACAAAAAATAGGCAAAATATCTAACTTTTGGTGACAGTCATCGAAAATAGTCACTAAAATCACCTATTCTAAGGGTTGAAAGAACAAGTAGGAGACTTACATGTTTTGTATAAGAAGAAGTAGGCAAGACGTGTTAGTTGTTTAACATATGGGACTCACATGTGATGAAAAAAAATGATAGATTGGTGGAGCACATGACACTTATCAAGTATGTGTCATGTCTTGATAAGTGTCATGTATATGACATAAGGGTTACGAAGCATGTGTGCATGTAACACATGCATTATAATGGTATAAATGCGCAATAGATATAGTGTAAGCACTCTATGATGCACATGCCATAACTACACTGTGTATAGTTTACGCTATTACACTATAAAACAAAAGGTCCATCAAAATTTTAAAATTTGCATAATCATTTTTAAAGTTATTTTGGGTCATTTTTAAAGTTTCAAAAAAGCATAATGTTGTATCAAAATTTTTATGATTTTATTACATTAGTAATTTAAATCTAAAATAATATAAATAAAATTTAAAATAATAATTATGTGAATTTTTATGCAATTGACTTGAAATAAAAGAGATAAATGTCCTTTCGTGATTTAATATGGTTTATCAATTGTTGTATATTGCATGATTTATTACTTTTTAAAATATTTTCTTGTGAATTCTCAAATAAAGTTTATTGATAATGTTATTCAGCAATGCTATATAACAATTAGAAGGTGCATCATTATTTTGCATTTATAGTGTTAAGTTTGTTTGAGGTTTATATATTTTCCATTTATAGTGATAAGTTTGTGAGAGGTTTATGCTTGTATAAAAAAATGTGAGGACAACATACAAGTATATCACTTGTGCTTGTATAATTGTTTGGATACAAATAAGAATGTAGTCACCATAATGATCTTTTAAATTTGTATTTAGACTTTTTTGATTGTATGTTAGGGGACTATCTAGTTTGATATTTGATTGTTTTACCCATATATCTGTACTATGACTGCTTTTATATAAAGATCTTATCCTTATGTATTATATATTCTACCTATAAGTGGCTTATGATATATTTCATAAGATACTCATTATAAATATTATTTATAGGTTCTAATGTTGCCATTATCATACATTTGTATTGATTATATATATTATTTATTTTACATTCACCTTTCAGCCTATAAAAATGGTGATACTATTGGAATCTTGACTTATTTCAATTTCAAGAAATAAAAATAAGATGTGGAATTTGTAAAAAAGATGGTAGATATGAATATGGCTATGATAAGAAAAGCCATTTATTCTTATACCCACCAGTACAAATATGCAAATTGAGAAAGGTAGAATAAAATGTGTTACTTGATTATCAAAAGATCCACTCTTTGTCCATTGACTTAGTGGACTATCATAAACAAATATAGTAAAGGAATTTTTTTAGTAATGCTTCTAAAAAGTTCAAAGTTTGTTCAAATGCTTAAATTGGAACGATTATGAATACGCCATGGAAATTCTTAACCAGTTACAGGAGAAACAAGTTAACTGCACCACGGAGTCTTTCCACAATGGACAATATAACATGTCCATCATATAACAAAGTAAGAACTAAGAGGTGTAGAAGCTCGAGACTTGAAGATATCATTGTACTCTATAACAAATTCTGGAAGATCATTTACAAAACAAGTACTGGCTTTTTTATTTCACAGGATCGAATGCCCAAGTATTGGCTTTTCATGCACTTTTTTTTTCCCCATGTACAAATATGCTCTTGACGCTCTTCTCATTAACGAATACTCCTGCCTTGAAACCAAGTGTTTGATGTGGTATGAAGAGACCAAAACGTGCATGGTGACTGGAGGCGATGTGTTGCAAAAAAGAGGGTTTAATGAGAGGCAGAGATGGACAAACATGTATGTTTTGATTGGTGAGACATGGAAGTGCAGTATTTAGTTGGTAGAGTAATGGATGTCGACATTG
>JANIHZ010000209.1:13028812-13041385 GCA_027478365.1 Erythroxylum rufum | reverse complement strand
ATGAGAGATGGAAATAGTTTCGGTGGTGTATGTTCATATTGACTTCCTTGTAAAATGGTTGAGTTGGAGTAATAAGTGTGTTTTGATGTTTACTGTTGTGGGCACGCAACCCTTGTGGAATGACGTCTAATAAGGGTTCATGGAAATAACCCTATAGGATAATATGCTCTCGTATCATGATTTCGCAAGAGGTTGGGCTCCAGAATCATGCGGGGTCCAACAGTTGTGGTATCAGAGTAAGAGTTGGGTTACGAAAATAGGATCCAACATTTATGGTATCAAAGCAAGAGTTGGGTTCCGAAAACGGGATCCAACATTTATAGTATCAAAGCAAGAGTTGGCTTCCGGAAACGGGATCCAACACTCTCTATATAAAAAAATAAATAGATGTTAGGAAATACAGATTAAACCCCGAAATTTAAATATGAAATAATAAATGAGAAGTAATATACATACTCTATATATATATAGACTTCCTCACAATTGTTCAAAATATTCTAATGGCTAATCTCGAGTTTGTCTTTATTTAACTCCCACATATTTTCCTGTTTTAAGTGGCCTTACTTTTTGGGAAAAAATTGACAAACCACCATTTTGATCAAAATCAAAGTTACATTATTGGCTATTAAATATTGTTTCCACATCATTTAAAGACATTGAACAAAATGTCAAGCATTCATTCACCATATAATCCTCTGTAATAAACCTTTCAGGTTATGCTCTATTACGCACATAAAGTTTAAGAGAGCCTAAGAACCTAAACAAAATATATAACATTAACAATTGTTAATAACTAATAACTTAAGAAAAAAAACGTAAAAGTTAACATAAATTACCTTTTAATGGAGAACATCCATTAAAATTGAACCGATCTACAAAGCTATGTCTTTCTTGTACATAAAATCAAAGCTATGTCTTTCTTGTACCATAATTGCTTAAAAAACTGACCCAATTGTCCCAAAGTTAGGAACACATCCTTTAGCAAACACTCACGTATTCTAATATGAAGTAATCATTGAAGAAGTGCATGACAATCATGGCTTTTCATCCTCAAAACTTTTCCCTCTTTGACATTGACACAACGAGTTACATTGGATGCATATCCATCAAGAAACTTGGCTGATTTAAGATTTGACAAAAAGTTTGCGTCTCTTTTTTTGACATGTTGTAACAAGTAGGTAGAATGATGTATGACCTATCATCTCTTCTTTTCAAATGCAAATATTTTCTTATATTTAAGTCTTCCAAGTCTAATCTAGCCTTAATTGTGTCTTTTGATTTGCCATCAATTCTCATCAAGGTTCTTAAAATATACTCACAAATGTTTTTCACGTCAAGATTATCTCTCAATAGAAATTCTTTCCAATATGACAAATTGAAAAATATGCTTTTTTTATTCTAATTAAGCTCAACAACACTTTGCTTTCACTTTCTATTACTTGGGTGTTTGCCAGGTGTAATGTCACTCAAATATGATAGTTGGTAAACCACATCTCACTAAACAAATGCAAAAGAGCTTCACCTATTTCTACTTTGCCATTAAACAATTTCCTCCTTCCCCGTTTATGCTCATGTTCCAACTAACGACGATATCACGTATAATATATTTTACTTTGTAGCCTTATTGAATGAGTTTGATGGTTATACACAAGATAGGCCATATACCCTTTAGCACTCTATCTAGACAAATTCCTATAAGTTGGAAAATCATTTATAGTCTACAAAACAATTGTATGCATTATAAATGTTTCACCTTCAACAACATTATAAGTTTCTAATCTAATCTCCCAGAGATGATTAAAGCCATCAATTAGTGATTGTATGTATACATCTATATCCTTACCAGGAGTTGTAGGTCCTGTAATAAGTAAAGACAATAATATAAAAAGCTTATTCATACATTTTTATGGAGGTAAATATTATGGCACTAGAATTACCGACCACATGTTATATGATGTAGTCATATTATCGAATGGATTAAATCCATCAGAGGCTAAACCAAGTCCAACATAACGACAACCTCTGTAAACTATGGAAACTTTACACCAAAGTTTTTCCATGCCATTGAGTTTGTTGGATGACGCATAATGTTACCATCAATGTGATTCTCTTTATGCCACCTCATATCAATGGTTATTTGTGTTGGCATGAAAAGCCTTTGTACTCGTGGTTTAATAGGGAAGTATATCAATATTTGATACAATATCTATTTTCTTTTCCCATCATCCATTTTCCACCTTAATGTACCACAAATGGGACATTCTTCAAGATTTTTACTGTCCCTCCATAATATAACACAATCATACTTATAAGCACGTATTGATATATATCCTAATCCAAGGTCCCTTAACAATTTATTTGCTTTATAGTAAGATTTGAGTAATTTGTTTCCAACAGGTAATGCATCATTGAGCAAGTCAATTAACATGTCAAAAGATTTATTACTCCATTTATGATAGACTTTTAAATGCAACAACTTCACAAAGATAGCTGTGAGAATTTCGAGCACCCTAGATACAATTCTTCTTGAGCAACTTTCAATAACTTCCCAAAATTATCTTCTATAATACTACCAATTATGTTAGGCAAACCAGTTTCATTCATAGTCTCCATATAATTCCCATAATCCTCTAACATCTTTCCAATCCCATAATCAACGTCGTCATTAATATCATAATCTTCAATATCATTATTATTACTAACACCAAAGCATGTGTCAACACTTTTACTACAACTTGCTTCAGAACGTTCTCCATGATAAATCTATAGAGTATAGAATTTATCTATGCCTCAAATTACCAAGTGATTATATACCACATCTTGACTTTAAATGTTCACATTTAAGCAATCTATGCATAGACAACAAATACAACATTGTATACCCATTTGATTTTTTACAAATTGCATGAAACTATTAAATCCTTCTAAGTATTTAGTGGACCATTTCTGATGAGATATCCAACTTTTGTCCATCTAGTTATGCAATTAAAAGTAAATTACTAAATTATTTAATGCAATTTAAGTTCTAAATAACATAATGATAAATCAATACAATTTGTCATACCAAGTTTTAATTCAAAAAAACAATGAAATACAAGTTGACATACTAAGTTTGAAATCATAAGAAAACTAAGGTACGTGACATTGTTATACCACATGAATTGAGAAAGGGTCTTCTCACTGTGACTCCTAGTCTCGTGGAATATTTCATTAATAATTCTCAACAAAGCTATATCATAGGTTTCTTGCCTATATACCATCCAAGTGATTTATAAAACACATCATCTATAATTATAGGCGGATTTCTTATATTACTAGTCCAAAATTATGAATTATAGTTATCATACTAAGTATGAAATCATAACATAACCAAAGTATGTGGCATTGTTAAACCATATAAATCAAGAAAGCGTCTTCTTACTGTAATTTCTTAGGCTTGTGAAATATTTCACTAATAAGCCTCAACAGAGCTACATCATAGGTTTCCAGCCTATATATAATCCAAATGGTTTATAAAAACACTTCATCCATAATTATAGGTGAATTTCTTATGTTACTAGTTTACTAAGTTTGAAATCATAATATAAACAAGGTATGTGACATAGTTAAACCATATGAAACGAGAAAGGATCTTCTCATTGTCACTCCTAAGCTTGTAGATTATTTCATCGATAAGCCTCAACAGAGCTACATCATGAATTTCCAGTCTATATACCATTCAAGTGGTTTATAAAATACATCATCCATAATTATAGATGGATTCCTTATGTTACTAGTCAGAAATTATGAATTATAGTTGACGTACTAAGTTTGAAATCATAATATAACCAAGGTATGTGGCATTGTTAGACCACGTGAATCAAAAAGGGTCTTCTTTCTGTGACTCTTAGGCTTGTGGAATATTTTACCGATAAGCCTCAATAGAGCTACATCATGAGTTTCCAGCTTATATATCATCCAAGTGGTTTAGAAAACACATCATCCATAAGAGATCAAACTCATTCCACATGTAGTAAATAATTACGTAATTCATACATCTAATCATCAATGATTCTAACATTATTCCAAACAACAACACAAAACCAAGGCCTTCCTTTCATTCACACAAAACCTAAACAAAAATACTCAGACTATTAAAGCAGAACATGATAACTAAACAAAAGTTGGACAACTTACCAAGATAGATGGACAACCAGAGACGAAGAGTGACGAACGAAGAATGACAAAGCTGGATGATTATTGATGCTCTTCAACACAAAATAGGGCCTGAGAAAATGATGATTTCATATTTAATTTAATACACTTGTTCAATGTCAATATGAACTTACACTAACGTTACTATATTTGTTAACAAGGCAGAACATATAATTATTAATGGAAATGCTACGATTGTGTCATTTTTTTTAAATCAAAGGGTTATAAATCGGATACTAGTAGGGCTATAAACTTATATAAGTAAGGAAAAGAACAGAAGACTCTCTCGAAGAGAGTAAAAAATTTGAAATAAAAAAGTTGAACCATATTTAGTTTAGTTATGAACTCACGTTAACGTCAACTAGTCAGTAGAAATTGGGACTGTGATAATATTTTTCTGAGTTTTGGAATTCAAAAATTAATATCAACACACCAAAAATAGTTGACGGCATAAAAATACAAGATGGATTAGAACACGAGAACTTGCAAAAGAAGTCATGAAGAGTCATGACTCTATCTTCGCAACAAGGCCTCATATATTTTTTGTGAGTATTTTAACTTATGGTTATAATAGACATAATATACACTCAATTCAAAATCCAATAACATACTATTAATTTTTCATAAACAATTCAAACAAAAATGAAAAAACTTTAGCAGAACTTTCATTGAACATGTTATAGGTAGTACTCAAACAAGCTTCCTAATCCATATTCAACTTTAATTAACCTATTATGGATGCATTACCCATCTCACCACCTTCATTATTATCACAACACACATTCACCATAAACCAAACCACAACAAACATGGAGAGAACACAAAACCCAGTAGAAAGGATACCCAAATAAAACAATGTCACCATTACCGGATAAACTAGAGTGCAAAGGATGGACCACTTACCTCAATCAACGATCAAACAGAGACGATAACGAAGACGAAGAAATGAAGAAGACGATAATGACAATGGAAGAAGAAAAATGCAGAGGAAGAAATGAATAAGACGACCACCGGAGCTTTTGTTGTTTTCGTTTAAACTTAAACAAAAATGACTTCATTTTTTGTTGTACAAACGACGTCTTTTTCGTGTCATTTTTTAAAATGCTTTATGAATCATCACCAAATGTTACAACATTTGGCAACGATTTCAAAAAAGTTGTCAAATGTTAAACAATTGGCAAAGATTTTTGGCAATCGCTTTCCATTACTTATTAACACCAAAGTGAAGCTCTCTTCGTTTTTGTGTTATTCGTCGCATTTCCTCTTGGTTAACTGTCGAAGAAGTGTCATCTCCTCTATTTTGGTCTTCACCGTGGAAAAAGCAATGTCTCTTGTGTTGGTATTGTTCTTCTTTTTGTTTTCAAGAACCCTCCTTAATGTGTTTTATTTTTTTACTATGTTTTGGAGTTTGTGTGGGTTTTGTGTTCTGCTTATGGTGTATGGGTTTTTTATTGTATTTATGATTGAAAGATGGTGAAATGTATTTCTGTTTTGGTTGTGTATGGATTGACATTTTTTTTCTAGCTTTCATGCTTGTTTGAGGGACGCCTGCTAATTGTTTGATGAAAGGTCTGTTAGAGTATTTAACTTAAGACCATGTTCATCAATACTTTTGAGGCATAGTAGAGCTTGCTTGTAGGGATGGCAATCTTGGCCCGACCTAGCCCGGCTTGAATTTGACTCTAGTTGGTCGGGCCACAGGCCAGGTCACATGGTAAGACTACTTGGTTGGACCAAGCCATGGGTCAAGCTGGGGCCGGGGCTATCCCAGCCTGGCCCGTGTGCTAAAGGAAAGGTAAAAAAAAATGACAACGTTTTTCCAAAATTTTAAAAAAAGTACAGACAATCAAGCCAGGCCTACTTGGTTGATGAACTTTACATATGAACTTCTCGATTAATGGATCATCACCATCATTCATATTTTTTACATTGAGAACCTGAAGCTAAGTTTATTACTATTATACTATAATATTAGTAAATTACACATTTTTGGTAAGGTTATTGAATTAAACAATTGTTAATTTCAATTGAAGAAGCTAACCTTAATTTAAACTTGATTTTCAAAAGAAACAAAGGTAAAGGTAGGGGAGCTAATAATATGATATATAATTTCTGATTATTTTTAGTAACAATTCTAGAAATATGATATTCATAAATTTAGAGAAATAAGATATTCAATAGGTTATAAACTCAACTTCAACTAGTTATATTAACTTATTAACGATGAGTGGTAAACATAAAATGTTATTTTGCATAGGATGTTTATGTACTTCATGCTGTCTTGAATTCCATCACAATATCTTTCTCCATATCTGAAAGGGCCTCAGGGGACCCAACTATTTTAATCAAAATAGTGGCTTTAGAGGAAAGCACACTTGATTATGCATCCCTTAAAACACTTAATTATGCATCCCCTAAACATAGTGCATACACACTTAACATTCTCAACCTTATCATAGGAAGTAATCTCAGTTAAAAGATCATAAAATTAACATTGCTAGAATGTTGGAACATTCAAATAAGAAGTCTTTTATTGACTTTTCAGAATAAAAATATTTACATAAATTCATCACAGAATGTCGATGTGGTGACTAGTTTCCGATGGAAAAAATTAGCTTGGATAGGAGGAATGTGGCAAAATTCTCCCTGATGAAGAACATATTGATGCACAACAAAACTCCTTTTCAAAGTCTAATCACCCCTTGCCTTTAGTGGTCGATTTTCTTCTTCAAGGTTTTTAGTATTATCCGAATTAGCTCTCTTTCTTTATTATTTGTATCTTATTTTTTCTTAGGAAGCTATTAGACGAACGTTTGATTGTCTATATAATGTGTTGTGTAAAGCTTCCTCGAATCATAAAAAGAACATAGATGAAAATAGAGGCAGTGCCAATGTCTCGATGGTTTGTACAGGATCAAGGAAATTGGTTATTTTGGAATAGTCGTCAATTCCAAAATTTATGTCTATTCAATGAGGTATGCATGTGTTTGAATTTGGATTCCTTATACCATTTGAAATAGTTATTTAATTTTTATACTATTTGTTTCTCAAATGAAATGCATTGTACATGCAATTCGTCTAATTCAATGATTCATACCGCATATGAGAAATCGTTTACTGTATCTTTTGCTAGTTTAGTTGAAGCCAAGAAGTTGTTAGAAGAGAGTGTTAGGAAACCAACTCTTAAGGGAAGATCTTTCACTGTTTCACTTAATGCCTTCGAACGTGTAAAGAGCCTTCTTGAGAATCTAGACATAAGGAACTCATTACCTTATCTACCGAGTCTCATTTCAATTGGAATCCAAAAGAATAATTATTTTGTTTGCTTTGCGGAGGAATAGGCGTGAAACTTTATTTATTGTTTTGTATATAAAAATTGTTAAAATTCTAATTAAAATCTTGTTTTAAGATTATAATTAAAATCTTGTTTTATTTACCATATATCATTATATTATATTACTTACCACATTTTAATATTTATTGTTTTTTTGTAAGAATCATGTATGATCATTATATTACAAACTTCATATTAAAACTATTTGAAAATTTTGTTACACCACAAAAATTGTCAAATCATATAATTTAAAAGATAAAAATAAAAGTATAAATCTATGTAATATTAATTAATTTTGAGTTTATAGTTTTATAAATTATTGAAATAGTTTGACAATTTTGGTAGCTAAATTTATTTTTAAACTTAGAATCATTATCAATAATATTAAATTTGATTTTGTTGTTTGAACAATTGATAATGATTTAAAAAATCATCACCAAAAGTCCAGGTTTTTGCGACTACTAACGAGTCTTTAGTGATGAAAATGCTAAATCGTTGCAAAAGGATGACATTTTCATTTTCCTTTCATTTTTGTTTCCCTCATATAATTATTTGGTGACGATTTCAAAAATTGTCGAAGGAATAATAAGGGTCATCCTCCCAAAGGCAACTTTTTTGACAACAATTTTCGAAAATCATCACTAAATGTGGACTGTGGACTTTTTGGTGATGATTTTAGAAAATCATCACCAAATGTGGACTGTGGAAAAATCGTCACCAAATGTGGACTGTGGACCTTTTGGTAACGATTTTCAAAGTCGCCACTAAATGTTGATCCTTTGGTGACGATTTTCAAAATTGTCATTAAAGGCTTACTACTTACTTCTAGTGATGATTTTTAAAATGTAGTAAAAAAACATAGTCAAATGTCTACCTTGTTGTAGTGACTTATGCATTCTTCGGTAACTATCTTATACAAACTTCTGAAGAGACATAATGCATAGATAAAATTATTGAGTAATTGTAAAAGGAACTTTGTTTAGTATATATTCCTTTTAGCATTGTCATTGTTTGGATCAAGAATTTATACCACCAAAGTTACTTTTTTACTATCTTAACATTACTCTAGTTTAAAGGGGGCACCATTGACCTATATAAATATTGAAATCTTGAGGAAGGAACTTTGGTGGCTATATATTCCCTACAATAATCATAGTTTTCATTAGAAATTTATGTAGCCAAAGTTTTCATCTCCCTGACTTTAATATTTTTTTGTTTTCCTTGTCATTCACTTCTACACAAATGTAATCATCTATTATATTCTTAATCGTCAAATGATATACAGTGCATAGACAAAAACATTAACAAACGGACGTTGTAATTTTAATGGACATATATTCCTTTTCATAATCATAATTTCATCAAGAACTTACACTGCCAAAATTTCACTCCCATTATCTTAATATTTGCCTATTTTCCTTTTGCTCGTTACTATACATTTCTCATATTATTGAGTTTTTGTATGAAAAATGGGTGAAAAAGATTCAAGGAAAAAAACACAAAGAATGATCTAGGTTAAGTCTTGTGCATTGTAAATAATATGGATAGACACAATATTAAAGTAACGGTTAAAAAGCTTTTAGAGGGCCTTACTATATTTTATAGTTTTTCATGAAAGAACAACTGAGATTATCACTTCAATTATCATATTCAAGAATGACAATATAGGGAGGAAAATACATGTCAAGTATGTTGGTGGGGCTCAATGAAGCTGACACCCATATGTAACTCTTTAATTTTACATCACCATTCATAAACATAGTTTTTAGGCAAGTATCATGAACTCTCTTTTCCCTTCCAAGTAAAAGGGCACATGCATTATTATAGGTTCTATACATTATCATCACTACTTGATATGGTAACATGACCCTCACATGATATCATATCTTGGCCTATACATGAGTCCTTACTAAAATTTAAGCTACAACAACATCGACCATACAACTGTGTAGTTAATTGTAGTAAACAAAAACTATAATAGACATCGTTTTATGCACAATCATGTACCAATTTGTATGCTTCACATTTTTTGTATATTTTTTAAAATAAATCATGGATGATCACTTGGTTATGCATTAACCAAGTGATCATCCATGATTTATTTTAACATTTTAAAGTTTTATGTATTATTGTGTACCAAATCATGTACTTCATCATTTCTTATAAAATTTTCAATCAAGAACATGCTTGATCACATGATTGTATCTTCATTTGTGTTCGTCAAAAACTTTAATGGACATAATTTATTGCAAGGTTGACAATATGAACATGTATTTAATCGTGTTGGAAAAAAATTGGACATACTTTGTCACATATGCATGGATATATCTACATCCCTTTCATTAATGCTTGGTATTATTATGACTCGGTCGCGATATTCTTATTTTGGACTGAATCTATAACCCTTTTTTGTAAATGTGTTCTAGTATCTATATTTATAGTTATGGTATTGAATTTACTGAGTATATGCATAGTTTGTATAGAACTAAGATATTCTTTCCACTTAGTTACAATATTCCAATTTAAAAATATAGGTGTTACTTGTCTATAATTAATGATGATAATTTTTATACCAAAACCTAGTATCGAGTAAATAGAGTACTAGTACAATTTGCATTCAGGCAGCATATAGTTTGCATTCGAACATGGTTTTCCTATTTTTCATTGAAGTTGTAACTTATTTAGATGAGTCATAGTAACTTTAGCTTTAAATGTTGCTGTTAAATGTACTGAGCATTGGTATATTTTAATTTGAGACATGATATTCTTTCTATTAAAGTAATATTTTTCCTTTTTAAATAGTATGTTTTTCTTTTTATAATGAATGATGGTATTTTTTTGTGCTCAACGATGGTATTGAAAAAATATAGTACTATTACAATTTGCACTAAAATGGAGTAGAGTTTTTACTTTGAGATGGTATTCCCATTTTGATAACATGTATAGTGGTGATATCAAATGTAATAAGAGTTGGTATAAATTGTATTGAGGCATGTATTCTTTACATTCAATCAATATACTCTTATTAAAAAGTGTATGTATTCTTTATTTGTAATGAATGATGATGTTTTTTCTACTTAGACATGGTATTTAACAGATAAAGTATTAGACTATTTTGTATTAAGGCAAGATATAGTTTGTACTCATAGATGGTATAGATAGAGTACCAGAATAATTTGTATAGAGGTAGAGTATGGTTTATACTTAGAGATGGTATTCTCATTTTTCACTGAATCTGTAACTTATTTCAAATGAGTGGTGGTAACTTTTGTTTATACTGGCAATATTGAATTTACTACATCCTAATATAGTTTGTATTGATTTTTACTACTCTTTCTAAGTAGCCAATATTTTTCATTTAAAAGTATATAGGTATGGTTTGCAATAAAAAATGGTATTTCAATTATATGTAAGGCTAGAAAGTATGATCTTATTCCTTATTCTTCTTTAGAAATTCTGCTTCATTCTTTCTCTGAAAAAAAATAAATAAATAGATAGATAAACAGAACAAATTGTTGTAATTTTAAGTTGCGAAAATAAAGTCATATTTTCCATCTTCACCCATAAAATGACATGGACATCTTTAATGGAGATATAAGGAAGAAGCAAAAATAAATGTCAGCAAAATAATAAATGAAATGACTATATTGCAGAAAAAAGGTGGTCATTCTCTTCAAGTTTGAATAATTACATCAGCATCTTTTGTAATGATTGAAGGAAGGACAAAACAAGGAATGTCGAACAACTTTAATTTTACCATAATTTACATATTTGCCCTTACCAATCCCAACAGATATTGCTGTAGGAGGTGGCTTTGCTGGGGCAGCTGCCGGAGACTGGGCTAGAATTTGGGAAATGGAAACGAAGATATAGACAACTGAAAAGGAGAAAAAAACTGATTGTTTCACCATCTTCGCTGTAGTTTTCGATAGTGGTGCTCTTTACAAGTGGCTGGCGAGTAAAATAGGAGAGCGAGATCTCTTTTATATGTGTTGAGAAGGATGTGAAGGCAGATGCAAAGTTCAATCCTAGCAACTTGGTTTTAGTTACTACCACTCGCTATAGCAACCCTTATCAGTGTTGAAAAGATGGAGGGTATTGATGGAGAGAGAGACATGCCACTGGTTGGAACCATTAACTTGAAAATTTGGGCATGAGTTTTTGTTTGTTTCAAACAGGCAGCATGGCTTTGTCATTCGCACCTCTTCATGTGACATCTTAGCTTGAGAAAGTGTAGGTTTGCCTTGAGTTTCAGCAGTCCCAATCTATTCCTCCAAATTTGCTTTAATAAATATTATGGGGAATATGCAATAATTCAATCCTTAGTTTCAATAGAATTCCTGTGGTTTCCGGTGGTTCATGTTGTGGTAATCCCTTGTCCGAATTCTGGTGCCAAAGCTCGGGGTTACCACAATCTTGTCTGATCAACCAAAATTATTTGGACATTCTAACATATTCAAAATTAACAAAGTTATGAATTTTGGTACTTATTATGTTAATTTAGCATGTGATTAATTTGCACATTTTTATATTTTTTAAATTATCTTAAAGAACGAATGGAAATTAGGAAGTGAACAGGAAACAATGTCTACTCTTTGCATTATACAACGATTGAGAGTACATACGAAAGAGGTGTCCTTCTTCCCTGAGAAATTACAAAATCTATCTGCCCCTAACTGAGATTTTCTTATGTACTTTAACTGAACATTATTCGTCCAATCTCTTTGTACAGCTGTATTCAAACATTTTCTTTGCGACTTGGAAACGGTAACGTAATGCTTAAATTTTCAATTAAGGGTTCTCTCCAAGGTAAAAGGTCAACGCGGACAGTAAACTGTTGACATCTAAAATTTAGAAATTAAAATTGTAAATTTGAATTTTGTATATAAAAATTAGTAGCCTGGCCCTATAGTGTTATAAAATTTGACATTTTCAAAATCATAATTCTTTATATTTTAAGTTTAGGATATAAAAATTAATGTATTGCATATTTTTATTGAAAAAATGACTTGTCCAAAATTATAATTCTTCATTAATATTTTTAA
>JANIHZ010000209.1:12984407-13000538 GCA_027478365.1 Erythroxylum rufum | reverse complement strand
GCTTATTACTCAATTATTAAAAAGTTACCCACCTTGACTTCTTTGGCTTGGTAATTGGTTAACTTGTCCTTCCTCAAGCTCCAAGTGTCTTAATTGACCTAATCAAAGCATAATAATTCTAATTAACAAAAAATCATAATGCTGGAATTTTTCAAGAATGTAAAAACTTGACTCTAACCCTACATAACCTCACCTAAACCTTTCCTATACCTTTCCTAAGCTATACCAATTAAAACCCCCCCTCAACTTTCGACATTCTCAAGCCCTAAAGACACCCACGAATCTGATTTTTTTATTGAAACCTCCATAACCCTTCTTCTTTCCTTTCTTTCTTCATAAATCATTCTTCAAACCACCATTTAAGCAAGAGAGGCAAAACTATAACAATAAAACCATGGAATTTCGAAACCCTAACCTTGAAGATAACACCCACGAAATCCTTCTTCTTGACTCTAATGGAGGTTAGTCTCTTCCTTTGCACTTCCTTCTTACATAAAACACTTGAATCCTCCTTTCTAAAGCATAGAAACCTTACCTCTCTTCTTCTTCTTCTTCTTCTAGCTTGGCCGAACCTCTCTCCTCTATTTCTCCTTTGGTAAATTTCGAAACTCTTCTTTTCTTCTAGCAAATTCGTGAGTCTTCTTAGGCAAGACTCATTCTCACTTAAACCTAACTTAAAAAAACGACATAGTTCTATTTGCCTCCTTCCCCTTCAATTTCGTAAGTCCTCTCTTTTAGCCTTAGGAAATTGCTTTTAACCTTTTTAAATTCCTTTTAAAAAACATCCTAAACCTAAGCTTCCTTGATAAGCTTCCTTATTTCTTAATCTAACACTTACTTAACCTAATACTTAAGCCCAACCCAAAACTACCTTTCCCTTCTTAATATTTTACAATTTCGTGGGCTCCCATTTAAAAGCCATTTAAAAGCCCAATTGCTTCCTTTCTTTTTCATTTAATTCACCTTAAAAACCCTAGCCCACTTGTTTGCTTTCCCCATCATTTAAATGACATTCCAAAGGGCTAAAAGCCCAAAACTTATCCAAAATTCTAATTCTAACTAATCCCTTCAATTAATTCTATAATTTGAGTTATAAACCCCAATTTAATCTAACTAAAAAAAAGAACAGTAATAAACTAATCCTCAGAATAAATAAAACAAGCTTAATGCAAATCGGGGCCCAACAACACCAACAATCCCCCACTTGGTCCAAAACTTGATAAACAAATAGTAACAATATAGGAGAAAGATAGGTGAACAATCAGGTGAACTAAGTCTTGAACCTGGTGTCCAAGAAAATTAGAGACAGAACCTACTAGAGAAATAAACAACCTCAAAATGCCTTGATCTTTTGATCGCTCTATAGAAATAGCCCAAATACTCTTATAAGAGGGTAGCTAACCCCCCACAATCACGTAGGTGAATCTATCAAGTATGTACTGCTCACACAACCTAAACTTAGGCTATGGAACTCATTAAGAATTAGACAATCCAACCTAATCAAACGTAGTAAAGTCATGCTAGGAATGCTATTCAACAACTGAATATATCTCAATATTATTTCGCAAACAATGTACAAGTAACTAGTCACCATATAACTTCGTTTAACCCATTAAACTTGGTTTCCCAAGATGGGTGTCCATTATAAGGTTACTACACAATTGGGCTCAACCTCATCCCTTTAGCATGCTCTGAAATTAGTTTCCTACTCAAAGCTTTTGTAAACGGATCCACTAACTTTCTCTCTGACTTGTCATAGTCCAGAGAGATTACACCATGTCTAATAAGTACATAAAATTTTATATCTCAATCGATATGTCTACTTTTGCCATTATATGCCTTATTTTTGGCAACATGAATGGCAACCTGCGAATCACAATGAAGGAGCACAAAAGGAATTGATTTTTCCTAAAGTGGGATATCTGCTAAGAGATTCTTTAGCCACTCGACTTCCCATCCTGCCAGCTTTATAGCCAAAAGCTCAGCTTCCATTGTAGAAACTCCATTATTAGGGTTGACAGCTCCATCCACATTCAATTTCAGCCAACCACGCAGAGGGGCCTATTGTGTCCTCTTCCTATCCTGTTGCACACTGGTCTGGCTAAGGAAGCATTGCTCACGGACTATGTTAATCTCATAAACTCTGTTTTGGATATCTTGGACTTGCACTGATAGGATTTGGTCTTGGTTTTGGAACATATGTATGTTTCTCCAGTTCCATATTCTCCAAATTGCGACTCCAAAATAGATTTCTTATCCTCCATTCTCACAGATACCCCATTTATTAGTCAGCTTTTCCTGTAGCCAATCTTTAAAAGACAATGAGAAAAATTAGTCCATAAAGGCATCATCACTAGTTGATTCCATTTCTAAAAAAAGAACACTAGTTGATTCCAGACTAGTTTTGCCCAACGACAATCCCGTAGAACATGAATCAACGTCTCCATATCCTCCTCACACCTTTGGCATATAGTATCCTAATTTACATGCCTTCTAGATAGCTCCCATCGTGTAAGGAGCCATTTCTTGGCTGTTATCCAAAAAAATATTTTAATCCTCTTCAGACCCTTCCACTTCCATATGCACATCAACTATTTTGTCAGTGTGTGCACTTCATCCTCCATTACTACTTCATATATTGATTTAACTGAAAACAGGCCACTAGCTGAGTGTTTCCAATAAAATTTTTTTCGCTCCTACCCTTGACAGTGGAATCGACCCTGAAGTGAGATTCATGAGAAAACTAATCGGAAGCCGCGTAGAAAACAGGCGCTAACTCCAACTTCTGTCCATTTGAACAAACGCACTTATAGGTGCAGTCAAATTATCCTCTGGAATATCACCCGTCGCATAAGTTGCTAGCTGTTGCTCATTTATCGACCATCTATCGATCCAGAAACGGGCCAGATTACTATTTCCCAACATCCAATCCAAGCCTGCATAAAGGTTATCTCACACATCGTCAAGCACTTTGGGGATCATTTCTTCTTAATCCGGTACGACATAGTGTCCTAAATTTCATATTTAGCTCGTATCACCTTAACCCAAAGCTTAGTGATAGAATACATCAACTGTCATCCAACTTTGATGTTGATTGGCAAGGCAATCTAAGATGACAGAAGTTCAACTAGTGCCTATTTTCTTTTTCTAGGATCCAATATGGTGTTTTGGAGTTTAAAAGAACTTCTACGAAATCAAAACACTGTAGCAATTGTTGCATCTAAAACGTAATGGGTGAAATCGATATTTTATGAATTGTACATTCATATCTCTACACATGTCACCTATTATGATAATATAGCTACAACTTATACTCGATTTTGTTTAAAAGATAGGTGGGGAGAATTTTGAAGCCCTTAAATTGAGGAAAATATTATGTATTTTGTCGTATCTTACCTTAAATCATTTATGGAGTTTACACTTTTTTTGAAAACTTGGCTGCGTACTATTTTATTAAAGACGACCATACTCGGGTATTACTATTAAATACATTATTTTGATGAAAAATCATATCATATAAATTCAACATTTGTCGTTGGGCTCTTATCTTTATTTCAACACATTGATCCAAGCTTGGACATTGGACGCTTTCTAATTAACAATAGTCAGTGAACAACATTTCAGAACCTTGAATGATTAGTCAATAAATGACAAAAGCCACTTAGATTGTGACATTAATCAAATTTCACACAATTGTCTTGTGACCCAACTGCAAAGTTAGGACTATAATTATTTTGATATTCATGCAAAGTACTTATTGACTATCGAATTGTTTGATCAGTGACGTCTCTTTTCCATATGCTCAAGTGACATAATTTCCAACAATGGCCGGGTGGAGTGCCAACTTCTTGGGAAAAATATCAGTATCCTCGCGGGAATTGCTCAACGAGGGAAGAAGTTATGTTGGTCTCAGAAACCTGCCCCTCTAAGTTGGCTGGTCTCCACCTACTGTTATATTACGAAATGCAGATGCCATAATAGTCTTTAGGTAACACAACATTTTCAAATTGTGGAGCCCTATCTACTCTTGCTAGTTTTGATGTAAATTGGTAAAGCAATTTCCAAGAATCTTTGATTGTTGGATTGAAGTTTTAGTAATTTAGTTTTCCAAAGACAATTAATACGAATTTTATATGGTATAAATATAAGTCTATTTAACTTGAAAAAAATCACATCTAAACATCATAATTGTTCTTTTGTGAATTGATATAATAATTAAAAAAGTTACCATATCTCATTTATTTATTTTCAGTTGAAATTCAACTTTTAAGTTTTAGGTCAAATTAATACATACCTTACTTAAGTATATATATTTTATTATTAATTTTGATTATTTAATTGCAATCACTTTACATTTGAAGGTAACTTTGGAATAAATATTAAAGAATAATTTTAAAATTGTCATTAAACTAACTAAGAAGTATTTTCATGAAGAGTATACAATATTTTTTGTTCAATAAAAATCGTCTATTTTCTTATTAAATTTTTATAGGAAAGGAAAGATAACAATTAAACCTTACAAGATATCATTACCTTGTAATTTATGTTTTAATGAAACTTATCAAAATTTTCATTAAGAAAACAAGAAAATTGTATACTTTTGAATCTTAAAGTCTCATCACTGATCTGCAATCGCAATTGAAATGGACATATCTGGAGTTTTGATAATCTTGTGCAACTCCTCCCCCAACTGACTAATGTATCTACTGTAGATGAAATCATTTGGACTCTCAATCTAAATGATCAATTTTCAAACAAATCCTACCATCAACTTTTTATTAACGGTCTTCTTTGTGTTTCTTGGTTTGATCTTCTCTGGAGAAACTCCTTAAATCGGAAGGCCTCTGTTATCACTTGGTTGGCAATTAGAAACAAGCTCAAAACCAAAATTCAATGGTATGACAATGTTGATATTACTTGTGTTTTATGAAAGCTAGAAGGGGAAGATAAAGACTACCTCTTTTTTCTATGCAGGTACTCTAAAGCAGTCTAAAGTAGGATTCTGCATCTAATCTTAATGGGCAACTTCTTGTATGATTGGAAGCAAACACTAAATTTGTTCATCTGTCATTCAAAAAAGAATATACTCAATGATACAATTCTTAAAGTTGCTTTTACTACTACCATTTATACACTGTGATGTTAGACATTTTTGTAATTTCCCATTAAGTTGAACAATATTTAATTTCATTTTTTAGTTTTTAAATAACTTATCAGTTAAATTGCGTATTTTGATTTAGATAAAGATAATAAAATGGCTCAATAAATGATTTAAATCAATGGGTCAAAGTTCGGGTGAAAAAAATATCTCATTCAGTGTGGACCGAACCTATATCGGGACTGTGATGGGGAAGCCTGATATGGAAGCTATATATAAAATTTAAGGTCTCCTACAGTTTCTTATATCAATTGTAAGTATAGGGATTCTCTGACCCATTAAGAGAGCTTACGTTTTGAAAAAATTGTTGAAAGACGTTAACTGCGTTCTAGTGAGGAGTTCCCGTGAAGATGGTGGTGGATTGGTGCTCATTTCAGCTTTGTAAAACTCGGTTGAAGTTATGGAACCGAAATCAGGTATTTTCTGCATTTCTTTGTTTCTTGCCTTTCACGTTCGATCTGGGATATGTAACTAAGGTATCGTTATGTGTTACACGTGGTATCAGAGCGGTGACGTGATCGGGTGATTAAAAACGAAGATTTTTTTCTCTCCGTAAGGTTTTCGGAGAATAAACTTTTATTTCTCGATTATTTCTTGTTTTTTATTGCATGAAAGTAATATACATGTGTTTAGCTTTGAGAAAATGGATGAAAATGAGCCCGAGAGTGCAAAAAATTGACCCAAAAATTGCCATTTTTCAGCGAAGGAGCGCCTCATTGTTGGGCACGTGTATAGTGGCGCGGCGAGTGCGATGCGTCAAGCACACGTGTCACATTCGCCAGACAAATCGCGCGATATTGACCGGATGCATGTCTGGCTCGTGCATTAGTGGGCGCGCCTGGTTTTAAGTTTTTGTGTAAATTTTCATGCTTTAGACTTCACATGAGGGAGATACTTTAAGTTTTTGTGTCTCGGATCTCAAGTTCAGTGCTCAGAATCGTATGATAGTTACTTAGAAAAGGAATTGAGACATTCTGAAGTCATTTCTGAATGAAATTTCATGCAACGAACTTGCCATAAGAGAGGTCTATATGGTACAACCTGAAGGATTTCAGGATCCATATGGAACTGACATGGTTTGTGCATTACATAGATCAATATATGGTTTATATTAAACCTTCTGAAAGTGATACCTTTCAGTTGATGAGGTTATGACCTATTTTAGCTTCAGGGAAAATAAAGTTAAAAGATGCTTATACTTTGAGGTCAGGGGAAGCAAAATTATCTTCATATTACTACATGTGGATGATATATTGCTCACGTCAAATCACTTGACCATGTTATATAAGGTTAAGAAACTTTCTGTCAAGAACTTTGACATGAAGGACCTTGATATAACATCTTTTGTCCTAATTATTTAGATTCACCGGGACAGATCTCAACACTCATCAGGCTTCTCATAAAGTGCATACATTGAGTATGTGTTACAAAGGTTTAATATGGTTAACAGTCAACTTGTCGTAGCACATATCTCTCATAGTGAGAGATAATCTTTGGCACAATATCCAAAGAATACAGTAAAGAGAGAGGTTATGAGGAATGTTCCATATACTAGTATGGTTGATAGCCTGATGTATGCTTGTCTATGTACTAGGTGGGACATTGCATTTACTGTTTGACTGTTTAGTCAATATCTAGTTAATCCAGGTGTAGACCATTGGAATGCAGTCTAGCGAGTATTTAGATACTTAAAAAAACTAAGGATTATATGTTAACACATAGCACAGTCAACAGACTAAACCTCGTAGGGAATTTATATTCAAATTTAGCTATGTGTCCAGATGATCGGTTCACTTAAGGTTACATTTTTTAAGTTTGCAGATGGTACAATATTGTAGAAGAGTGTCAAGTAGACACCGGTAACTTCCTCAATCATGCACGCAGAGTGCAGCTATGGGGCTGCTTCACAGATGGTTTAGCTCAAAAACTTGATTTCTGAGTTGTCTGTGGTTGATTCAGTGAGTAGACCCATTTGTTTTTACTGTGGTAATCTTCTTGCTGTATTGTTTAATAACAATAAAGAATATCACAGGGTCTTAACATTTAAAGGTCAATTATTTGTCTATAAAGGTGTTGATACAAAAAGGTGACATTAAGGTTTGGAGCATTTAAAAACTGAGGAAATGATAGTCGATCCATTAACTAAAGGACTTCTCAATTTGTATTTATGACACAAGTATATAGTATGGGTGTTTTGACGTCCTTAGACATTGTTAGTTAGGGGATCGTTATATTTTCTCCATGTTCATTTATACATTTGATGTATTATGATAGTATGATGGTTCACTAATAAAGATGATCATCGTTTATCCTCAGAAATCCGTGTTGTCGTATATTGTCATAATACATATAAAAGTCTTAAGATTTATCTCGATTTTAAGTATTTAAAGGTCATTAGGCATATATACAGATTGACCTTGTGCCTATGTCATTTAGATGCATACAGTTTTATACGGATATCCATGAAGTTTGATATGACATAAGGGGATATAAGTTTTTTTAATCTCATAAAGGTTCTCTAATGTAGTTTAACATTCAGTTGGAGAACATAAAAGTGTTCTCTAATACTGTTTAGCATTTGGTGAGAGGAAACAAGTTTTCTCTAATGTTATTTATCATTTGGTAAGAGAAAACAGGATTTCTCTAATGCAGCTTAGCATAAAGTTGGAAAAATCGAGACTAAAAATAAAGATTATATAATTTAGATCATAAAGGTATCATCTTAGTTTGCCACACTCTATTTTCCCATTCATGTTAGTGAGGTATTAGGTATACGTGATTATATTGGATCTATGTCGCACATAAGACATGAATTTGATACTTTCCGGTATCGAAAACCTTGCAGGACGGAATGATAGAATTTCGTTATCTTTAGATCAAATGTTTTGTTTTTAAACTTAGTCGACTAATTCAGTAATGTGGCTTAATCGAGTTTTTAAACTGTTTATAAATTAGAGTCAAAACTGCAATTAATGTTTATCTAAGGGGGAGAATGTTGGACAATTTTGTCCTTTCTCATAAATCGGACAACTATTAATTGCATTTTTCATTTTTAAATAACTTATCGATTAAGTTAAGTAATTTGATCTGGATAAAGATAATAAAGTGGCCCAATAAATGATCTAAATCAATGGGTCAAAGTCTGAGTGAAAATAGATCCAAAACAGTGTGGACCGGACCCATATCGAGTCTGTGATGGAAAAGCACGATATGGAAGCCATATATAAAGGTTAAGGTCTCATGCAATTGCTCATATCAATCGTAAGCATAAGGATTTCCGGACCCATTAAGAGAGCTTACGTTTTGAGAAAACTATAGAAAGATCTTACTTGCGCCCCGGAGAGCAATTCCTGTGAAGGTAGCGGTGGATTCGCTCGAAAGGCTCATTTGAAGTTATGGAGACCGAAATCAGGTATTTTTTACATTTCTTCGTTTCTTGCCCTTTCACATTCGATCCAAGATACGTAACTAAGGTATCGTTACGTATTACAAGCTTATGAGAAATAAAAGTCTCAAAAGGGCCATGGCTATGCTAGTTATTAACCAGAATCAAGTATTCTTACCATCACAAATAACTTTTTGTATAAAATTTCTCAAATGTTGTCTACGAGGGCATGGAGCCAATTATGTGCTCTCCCAGGATAGCTACGAGTGCATATCTTATTGAGGTGATGAAATTCAATGATATTAGCAAAGTCCAAAAGAGAGTTAAAAGTCCTTAATAACATGAGAGCACAAAAGATTGTTAAGATGTAGCCGATTAGTTGATGTATTCTATATATATTAATAATATTATTAATATAAGTAAAGAATCTTATTTAGTTATATTTTCTATTTCATAGTGGAATAATTCCCAACCATTTATTTTGATCAGTTGACAAGCATACTAAATTAAAAGCTATAGATATATAAATTGATCATCTCTCTAGTAATTAGGGTTACAAATATTTCTCCACCAAATTGCTATTTCCATAAAAAAAATCAAAAAAGAGAAACCAGTTTTACCCAAGAATATATCTTCTGCATTAGGCATACAATATTATACCCTAATATTTTGTAAACATTGTTTATTCAAAATCCTAAAGTTATGAATGTCAATTTTAATTGTATGTCATAAGATCATATTTTACATGTCGTATCAAAGCAAGGTTTTAAATAAACAATTTGTTCTATTTGTTGATGATTGTCAATATTTGGATATTTGAAAAGTTACGTGATTATTCACAATTAATGTTTTCTACGAAAAATACATCAATAAAGAAAGAGTAATTTTATTATTACCTCATTGCATGCATTATTCAATGGTGGTTGAATATAAGATACCTAAATTCAAAGGTCATTGTTGTGATGGGACTTTTAAGATGGCAAACTAAAATAGTTGTATGCTTTTGTATAAAAAAACTTTGTTATTAATTCTTTGCATAAATCTGCCAGAGTTTTACGTATAAAGAATATCATCATCATCATATTATGAAAGATCTTTGTTTTTTATCATGTTTAATGAAATGTTATTCAAAGCTCAATTGTTGAATTATACAACAATTATGACTCTAATCTCTAATAATGTCCAGATCTCCTTAAATAAATATTGAAAATAATAATAATAAAATAATGGAGGTAAATAAGCATAATGTGTAGGTTTTCTCCTTGTTGACGGTCGAACTCTTGTCTCCTAAATAAAAGTCAAACCTAGCTACCAAACAATAATGGAAGAATGATATAAATTTCACTATTATAGAATTTATCCAGAATTAATACGTTTATTATTAGCATTCAGTTCATTTCTACACACTTGTTTAAGTTTTTTTTAAAAAAAAATTATTTCCAGTATTTAATGACATTTTTATTTTATTATGATGTTATATATTCTATTAGTTTATTAATGATTTCATGTTACCTGTATGCATACTATTATTAGAATTTAAATACATTAGTTTTATACATAACATTATAAAAGGATAATTTGCTAATTACCTAAGTGAAAAAATTAATTAGGTGATTTTTTTGTCATGTATAAATAATCCTTTATCTATAAAATATTAATGCTTATTACTGAATTAATTATATGGATAAATGATTTTACTAGTTGATAGAATATTAGAATTTACCCGAAGGTAAAATAATACTCTATAAATAATAAACATAATAGAGAAAAACCAATATTCACTTGTTAAATATATTATATATCTAAAGATATTAATTATATTTGATAATTTTTTGTTTGATTGCCTGTAAAGTTTGTATAGCATTAGATTTATGATAATATAATATTGAGTTTGTCAAAGGTAACTTACAGTATGTTCTAAATATTTAATTATTTGAATTCGATAATTTATTGAGCATTTATGTATTTGTAGTTATTTCTCTTCATTTGCATGCTTCTTCGTTTATTGTGTTTAATGGTTTGAACTTCTCTGAATGGTATGAACAAGTCAATTTCTATTTTGGTATTCTGGATCTTAATTTAGCATTGTTGGAAGAAAAATCTACTACCATTGTGGAAATGAGTAGTGAGGATGAGAAAACAAACTATAAAGTATGAGAAAGATATAACAGATCATGTCTTAATTTCATGAGAATTACTATTGCCAACAATATTAAGACCACTATTCCACATATTGAAAGTGCTAAAGAATACCTTAAATTTTTGGAAAAACATTTTGTTATGTGAACAAGTCTCTCGTTGGTACATTAATGGTTGAACTCACGACCATGAAGTTTGTTGGGTCGTGGAGTATGTAGGAACATTTCCTAGAGATGAATATTGCAGCAAATTAAAGACCCATGGTATGACAGTTGAAGACTTTCTCTTAGTGCAATTCATTACAAACTTGTTACCTTTAGAGCATGGGCCTTTTTAAATTAACTACAACACTACAAAGGATAAATGGAATGTTGATGAATTGTCTAGTATTCTCATTCAGGAGGAAACAAGGCTAAAAACTTATAGAATTCATTCAATTAACCTTGTGGGTTAAGGAGCTAACAAGATTCACAAACCAATGGTCAAGAAATTTAATTAAAAAAACGTATGTTAAAGTGATATAAGTTAGTAATAATATTGATAAGAAGGAACAAAAGACAAATAAGAGTCATTTCTGTAGGAAAGGGGGTATTCTCAGAAAGATTGTCTGAAACATAAGGCTTAGTTTGAAAAGAAAAGTATATCTAAACTTTTTGTATGTTTCGAACTAAAGTTCCTTTTAATAGTTGGTGGCTTGATTCAGGTGCTACTACGCATGTTTCTAATGTTATGCAAGGATTCCTTACAATCCAATTCCTAAACTCAAATAAGAATTTCTATTCGTAGGAAACTATAAGAAGGTCCTAATTGAAGATGAAGGGACTTATTGTCTAATATTAGATACTGATTATCACCTAGATCTAATACAAACTCTCTATGTACCTTTAATTTATAAAAACTTAATTTTTGTTTCTAAACTTAATGAATGCGAGTTTACTTTTAAGTGTGGTGTGGTTGTTTTTAATTTATTTAAACATAACTCCATTATTAGTTGTGGAATTCTTATTGTACCATTTGAACTAAGTGTAGCATAATGAATGATAATTTAGCTTATTTGTAGCATAAATGTTTGGGTCATATATCTAAAGAAAGATTAGAAAGATTGGTAAAGAATAAAGTTCTTCCAAATTTAGATTTTACTAATCTTGATATATATGTGGATTGCATTAAGGGAAAGCAAACTAAACATAGGAAGAATTGAGTCACAGGAAGTAATCAGCTCCTTGAAATTATACACACAGATATATATGGACCTTTTGACATTCCATCTTTTGACAGAGAAAAGTATTTTTATCACCTTTATAGATAATTTTTCATGTTATGGATATATTTATTTGCTTAATGAAACATCTCAAGAAAGTTGTAGACATTCTTGAGATGTTTGTAAAGGAGGTTGAAAGGAAATTAAATAAAAAAGTGAGAATTGTAAGATATGATAGAGGTGGTGAATATTATGAAAAATATGATGAATCAGGACAATGTCTAGGTCCATTTGCAAAGTTTCTTAAGAAACATAGTATATGTGCACAATATACTATGTTAGGCACATCTCAACAAAATGGTATAACACAAAGGCAAAATAGGACATTAATAGATATGGTTAGGAGAATGATGAGTAAACCCTCATCACCCAAAATTTTGTGGTTACATACACTTAAAACTATTAAGTATTTGTTGAATAGGATTTCTAGTAAGGCAATTCCTAAAACTCCTTTTTAGTTATGTACTAGAAGGAAACCTAACATGAGGCACCTAAATATTTAGAGTTGCCCAACAAAAGCGTGATTTTATAATCGACAGGAAAAGAAAATGGATTCTCCAACTGTTAGTGGTTACTTTATTAGTTACCTAGAGAAATTTAGAAGGTATAGTTCTTACTATCTAAACCATAGTCCAAAAATTGTTCAAACAGCTAATCCCAAGTTTATTGAAAATGGTGAAGTTAATAGGAGGGTTGAAAAATGTAATGTGAATATTAATAAAATAAGGGTTAATGTTCCATTACCCATAAATGTTCCAATATCTACATCTATACCAAATATTATCCCAGCATTGGAAGAACAAAATGATCCTAGATAATATTTAGATGAAACAACACCTTATAAAGAAACTAAATTACAACCAATTGATATAAATGAACCATGTGGCATATCTTTATTAAACCTATAAGAATAAAGAGGTTAAGTAGTTTATTTGTAAGAGTCAGAATTTGATTATAGCATTAATAAGGATCATGTTCATGTTTCGTTTTCACAAGTCATAGAAAGTGATAAGTTTATTAAATGGATTAATGTTATGAAAGATGAGTTAAATTCAATGGCACAAAACAATGCCTAGTTAATTTGTTAGAAGGATCTAAGCGAGTCAGATGCAAATGGGTCTTTAAGATCAAACTTGACTCAAATGGTAATATTGAACAGTACAAAACTAGAGTTGTTGTCAAAAGTTATTCTCAAAATGAGGGTATTGATTATAAAGAGACTTTTTTCACTTGTCTCAAAGAAAGACTCATTAAGAATAATTATGGCATTAGTGACTTAGTTTGATTTAGAGTTACATCAAATGAATGTTAAAACTACCTTTCTAAATTGTGATCTCATGGAGGAAGCTTATATGAATCAACATAAAGGTTTTTTCACAGAAGGAAAAGGTCATATGGTATGTAAACTTAAGAAATTAATATATATGGACTTAAACAAACTTCCTAATATCACAACATCTTTTAGTTTTCAAGAAAATATTGTTAATCATTATTTCTATTTAAGATCAGTGGGAGTAAATTTATATTTATAGTCTTTATATTGATAATATTTTACCTGTTGCTAATGATTTGTACATATTTTATAAGACTAAAGACTTTCTCTTTAAGAATTTTGAAATGAAAGATATAGGAGAGGTATCCTATGTGATTGGTGTTAGATTAATCAAAGGTGACCCATGTAATATATAATGGATTGATTTTAATTAAGGAACCCAGTATGATGGTTAATGGGTCTACAAGTCAAAAGAATCAAATGGGACCAAGCCTAAGCCCTTTCCCCCTCCCTTTAAACTATTGCAGAAACAGTTTCAGATTAAGTTAACTGAAATATTACAGAAAGTTTCTAACCATCGGGAAACCAGCACTTAAGGAAACAGGAAGAAAGGGAATAAATCTTTTTTTAAGAACTTCAAACATCATAGATTCAGGTTTGATTTATAGTGCTATTAATCGATCCTGATAAATGTATTCAAATGGCATCAGAGTATGATTATCTTATAGGTTTTTTACTTTCTGAATTTATGTTGAACATTGATTGTTTCTGCGATGTTGTCTTTCTCTTTCGTTTTCTAGAATGGATATGGGTTCTGAGTTTGTTCATGGATAAATACGGATTGTTTAAAAGTTAAAGAAACGAAAATGAAAATTTCGATTGGTAAAACATTTTGGGATTTCTTTGGACATCAAGTTAAAAAGGGCTAAGAAAGAAAGATTATGGATGGTCGTTAGAGTGAGAGATGGAAAAAAATTCTAAATGGTGACTTGGAAGGAGAAGTGTACATAGATCAACCAAAAGGTTTTTAAACCACATGAAAGGACAAGTTAGTGTGTAAATTAAAGAAGTCAATATATGGACTGAAATAGGCTTCCCGACAATGGTATCTTAAGTTTAATGATACCATTACGCCTTATGGTTTTGTAGAGAACACTGTTGATCGGTGTATCTATATGAAGGTCAGTGGGAAAAAGTTCATTATATTAGTCCTATATGTTGACGATATCCTTCTTGCTGCAAATGATATTGTTATGTTACATGATGTAAAGGCCTTTCTCTCTAATAATTTCGAAATGAAAAATATGAGTGAGGCATCCTATGTGATAGAAATAGAACTATTCCGTGACAGATCACCAGGATTGTTAGGATTGTCTCAAAAAGGATATATCGAGAAAATATTAGAGAGATTTAAAATGGAAAAGTGCTCTGCAGGGATAGTTCCAATTCAGAAAGGGGACAAATTTAGTCAAATGCAATGTCTAAAGAACGATTTGGAACGTCAGGAAATGGAGTTTATTCCATATATATTAGTAGTTGGGAGCTTAATGTATGCTTAGATATGCACTCGGTCAGATATCAGTTTTGATGTTAGAATGTTGGGCCAATATCAAAGTAATACTAGTATGGACCACTGGAAAGCTGCAAAGAAAGTACTGAGATTTTTGCAAGGCACAAAAGATTATATGCTCACATATAGAAAGTCAAACCATTTGGAAGTGATAGGTTACTTGGATTCAGACTATGCCAGTTGTGTAGACTCATAGAAATCTACATTCAGTTATATGTTCCTATTAGCTAGAGGAGCAGTTTCATGAAAAAGTGGAAAGCAATCTGCCATTGCTACTTCCACTATAGAAGCTGAATTTGTGGCATGCTTTAAGGCCATAGTTCATGGATTTATTAGAGAGAAAGACCTAAGATAAAGTTCTGCAACCACAATCCATGAATCGTGGCCTCAAAGTATGCCGCAAATTCAGCCTCCATAGTGAAAGTAGCAATGACGGATTGCTTTCCACTTTTCCATGAAATTGCTCCTCCAACTAATAGGAACATATAACCAAATGTAGATTTCTGTGAGTCTACACAACCGGCATAGTCTGAATCCAAGTAACCTATCACTTCCAAATGGTTTGACTTTCTATATGTGAGCATATAATCCTTTGTGCCTTGTAAATATCTCAGTACTTTCTTTGCAGCTTTCCAATGGTCCATACCAGTATTACTTTGATATCGGCCCAACATTCCAACAGCAAAACTGATATCTGACCGAGTGAATGTATGAGCATACATTAAGCTCCTAACTACTGATGTATAAGGAATAGACTCCATTTCCTTACATTCCAAATCGTTCTTTGGACATTACATTTGACTAAACTTGTCCCCTTCCTTATTTGGGTCATCAATGATCAAGTGCTTAATACAGTTTTAGTTTTGGACCAAAGCAGTTTTGAGATTTATGGAATTTAAGTTTAGGTCATTAAATGATAATTGCTTTATGAATCTTAATACTTTGGACTTATGCGTTAATTAATTATGTAACTTATGGAATTTATTTTTCAACCCTAATTAAGATTTTTTATTTTTTTATTTTGAATCGTAATTGGTTAATCAATTAATGACATAATTAATTGATTATTTTTGGTTGACTTAATTTTAATTTTTTATGCATCAATGTTGCGTATTATTTTTTATGCATAATATAATTTTATAAATTAGTGTCATATTATTTGTTTTAATTGGTATTTTGAATATTTATATTATGCCATGCTTGGAATTAAATTTTTCCTATTATATGTTGAATATGATACATGACATTATAGTAATTTAGAATAGTTCGTTAGTCACCAAAGTAACCAAACTAATTAAATTAAATTTTGTTATGTATAATAATTGTCCAATTAAATGTTTATTGC
>JANIHZ010000209.1:12947509-12966344 GCA_027478365.1 Erythroxylum rufum | reverse complement strand
TAGCCACTGAGCTGTGTAGCTCAACCCAATAATTTCCCTCCTCAGGTGCAGATCAAGAAGGTCATTGAATCCTTGCAGGCATTTGGACAAATTCCGAGAGATTTAGCTCTTGTATTAAGTTAGCTAGATTTTTGTAGCTTTATAAGCATATTGAACATTGAGCATCAATGTATTTTGTAACTTGTATTAAGGTTTTGATGTAATGTCGATATGTCATTAAAGCTATGTATGAAAGCTTTGTATGAACTTCATTTTGATTTGGAATTGAATTGAGACCTTGGAAAGTTCCCTTTTGTATGATTATGTGATTTTAAAGTTTGAATATGATGGATGTGCATAATATTTTTGTTGAGATTGCCAATTGTTATTAGTGTTAGAATAGCATGTTGGAGTTGGGAAGCTTGTGTGTGATGAATTTGGATATTGAAGTTGAGAGTTATGAGCATTAGAAGTGATGATGTTGTATGGGAAGTATGAACTTGATGCCTATAGTGAATGATTAGAGTTTGTGTTTAATATGAGTTAATTGAGTTGAGACTTAATGATGTTTGTAGTTGTTTAATGGATTTCAAGTGGTTTTTGTGATGTTGGAGAAGAGTTTGAGGTAAGGGGATTTTGTGTATGCATATGATTATTTGTTGAGATTGCGAATCGTTGTTCGTGTTAGAATGGATGATTATGAAATTGGAATGTGAATTATGTATGGATGATGAGTTGATGAACTTTGAATATGAGCTATTGTTATATACATAAGTGAATTTATGGAAAGGAAAGATAGGAATATAATGAAGCATGAGATGTTGTCGAATATGAAGGGTCATATGGATTGAGGTTGAGGGTTGAAGAATTTCAATTAGTAGTTGAATGGTTATGTTCATGATAATCAAGTTTGTTTAGTGCAAAATTCCAAAGCTTGTCATAAGGGAAAATGGCATGTTCTGACTTCCAATGAAAAACTGTATTGATTTAGATTGAATTGGACCAAGTTTCCTTCATGAAGTTGTAATTCGTCTTTATAGCTTTCCAACGCTATAAAGTATGCAATATTTCGATATCGGAGTTGAGAGTTATGATCATTACAAGTTAGGATGTCGTATAGGACGTAATTCCCGAACCATTGGAGTTTATGAAGTGATATCGGACTAGAAAAAGTTGGATTTTGGAAAGATATGAGCTTAGGGGAAGTTAGGATGGGTTTAGGACCCTTTGGAGGACTCTTGGAGGGTGAAAAATTTGGGAGACCCGTAGGTTACACGGTCAGCCCGTGTAAATTTACACGGGCCATGTAAATCCGGGCGCAAAGACACATTTTCACCCATAGGTTATACGGCCTGACCGTGTGATTTTACACGGTCCGTCTATTTTGACCCAGAAAATGACAAAATTTCAATTTTTGGTCTTCATGAAAGTTGTATCCCTAGATGTATACTTTCTAATGGTCTAAAAACGAAATCAATCAGACATTTGTGGTGAAAGTTATGGCAATCGCGCCAAGAGAGGTTCAAATCGATTGAGGTTATGAACATGTTCTATTCTTTTGGCCATAACTCCCTCATCCGGCCTTCAAATGAAGTGATTCTTGAGGCAATGGGTTTCTAAGACATGTATCTATCTCTTCATTAAAATTTGTATCATTTAGAGTTGTTTTGAGAAATTTTTCTTCAGAATAAGTGAGAGGTCAGTTAGGAGAGCAGGATTAGGTTTGAGCGCACTTAGGCTTTTTAAGCATATCTTGAGCTATAGAGCTCAAATTGAGATGATTCTTGCTTCAAAATAAACAAGAGACATAGAAATATGATTTATATGAAGAATTCAAATTGATATTCTGATTTGAAGATTTTCAAATTCTGTTCGCAATCAGGATAAATGAGTTCAAGCTTGATGACTGTTTTGTGTGGGCACACCATTGAGCATTTTGTGAGTGACTTTTTGAGATGTTATGAAAGAAAAGAAAAAAAATAATGATGGCTAATGAGGGATTATTTGGAATAACCCTATAGGGTGATATGTTCACGTCTTATGTTATGATATTCGGAATGATCGTTGGGCTTTAGAAATGGGGCCCAACATTGATTATTAAGTAATTAAATTATTGACTTTGACCCTAAGTAAAACAATTTTGTGATGGGTCATAATTGATTGTTTGATTCATAATTGATTTATTTTTCTATGCATAACATAAATTTGAAAATTAGTGCCATATTATATGTTTTATTTGGTACTTTGAATATTTTATATTATGCAATGATTGGAATTAAATTTTCCTATTATATGCTGAATGTAATACATGACATTAGGTAGTTTAGAATAGTTTGTTAGTCACCAAAGTGACCAAACTAATTAAATTAAATTTTTTGTCATTTATGATAATTATTCAATTAAATATTTATTGCATAGAAAGCTTGTTAGTCACCAAAGTGGCCTAGCTTGAAAAATATGTAAACATTTAATTGTGATTTTTTTTCATTTTCATGTTAATATGATGTTATTAAATGACATAAAAGTTTTGTTGAACAATTGAGTTCATTAATTATAGCACTAGGAAGTCACCCAAAGGTAGACCATTGCTTACGATTAATGACATTAAAGGGACTTATTAACATATTTAGTTAATATGGTTGTATATCCAAAGATAACATGCATGTTGACTAGATTATGATTGATTGTCCATTACAGTGTATTTTATTTGCATCATTATAGGTTACAATTATGTATTTAAATATTTCCCAAAGGAAAATTTTAATGCATAGTCAAAGTTTTAGTTAGTTTGAATCCATTTAGGTTTACTCAAAGCATTAATGTGTTAGCTATATGTTATGTTTACAACATCTACTAATTTGTTCGCCTTCGGAAATGGGTTGATCAAGTTCAATGGTCTGAACTATGCAGATTGGTTTGAATAACTTCAGTTCCAACTAGGTGTAATGGACTTGGACCTAGCCATAGTTTCAGATATAAGACCCGCAGCCATAACTGAGACCAGTACAAAAGCTGACAAGTCTTTTTATGAGGCTTGGAAACGGTCTAATAGGCTGAGTTTGAACTTGATGCGAATGACAATCGTAGAAAATGTGAAGCCATCAATGTCTAAGATGGATAATGCAAAGGAGTTCATGTTAAAGCTTAAGGAATACTCCCATTCTGATATAGCTGACAAGTCCATAGTAGGGACTTTAATGAGTGAGCGAACGACTAAGAAGTTTGACTGGTCACAGCCCATTCACGATCATGTAACTCATATGTCAAACCTAGTTGCAAAGTTGAAATCCATAGGTATAGATATGACTGAGTCCTTTCTGGTACAGTTCATTATCAACTCACTTCCTCTAGAGTTTGGCCAGTTCCAAATAACACCATTAACGAAAAATGGAACCTTCAAGAGATTAAGGCCATGTTGGTTTAGGAGAAGGCAGATTGAAGAAAATGAAGGAGCACTATGTTCATCTCACATTTCGTCAAGGAGCTAGTAGCAACAAGAACAAACCAGGAAAGAAAGGAAAAGATAAGGACAAGGCTCTCAGCATGGTTAATGAGGGTCGAGTCTATAAAGACAAGAAGTGCCATTTCTGTAAAAGACTTGATCACTTCAAAAAGAATTGTCCGAAACGAGAGGCTTGGTTCGAAAAGAAAGGTATATACTATGTTTCAGTAAGTTTTGAATCAAACCTTAATAAAGTGCCTAATAATACCTGGTAGTTAGATTATGGTGCAACTACTCATATGTCACATCATTTATAGGGATTCCTTTCAATTCAAACCATAAATGGAACTGAAAAGTTCTTATCTATGAGGAACAGAATGAAGGCACGGATAGAGGGCATTAGGACGTACATATTGATCTTAGACAATGGGTGTTACCTGGATCTAGAAAAGTGTCTTTATGTTCTTAAATGTGCTAGGAATTTAGTTTCTATTGCAAACTTGGATGATGTAGGATTTCAATTTAAGATTGGAAATGGTTTTTTTTTTCGTTGTATAAACACAAGTACTATTATGGTTCAGGTACTTTAATGGATTGTTTATATCTTTTCAATCTTGATGTTGATTTTGTTAAATCTCTATTTCATATTGACCATATTATAGGAAATAAACATAGTGCACATAAGGAATGTTCTGCTTTCTTTTGGCATAAAAGATTAGGTCATATATCCAAGGAAAGGGACAGAGGTTAATGAAAAATGAAATCTTAGCTCAATTGGATTTTTCTGACTGGGATATATGTGTGGATTGCATTAAAGGTAAGCAAACCAAACACATATCAAAGCATCCAGCGACAAGAAGTAGCAAATTACTTAAAACATTGACATCTGTGGTCCTTTCAACGTTCCTTCTTGGGGCGGCGAAAAATATTTCATTACCTTTATTGATGACTTCTCATGATATGGTTATATTTATCTACTGCATGAAAAGTCTCAGTCTGTGGACATCATTGAGTTATTCGTTAATGAGGTAAAACGGTAGTTAGATATTAAAGTAAATATAGTGAGGTCTAATAGAGGTGGTGAATATTGTGGAAATTTTGATGAAAGTGGACAATGTCCAGGTCCATTTGCAAAGTTTCATGTAAGTCGAGGCATATGTGCGGAATACATATTGTCTAGTACACCGCAACAAAATGGTGTAGCTGAAAGGCTGAATCATACTCTTATGGATATGGTTAGGAGTATGTTAAGTTATAGTACTTTACCTTTATCATTATGGATGCATGCATTAAAGACCGCTACGTATCTACTTAATAGGATTCCTAGTAAGGTAGTTCCTAAGACACCTTATTAACTGTGGACAGGAAGGAAACCTAGTTTACGACATCTTCACATTTGAGGTTGTCCGATAGAAGTAAGGCTGTATAATCCACATAAAAAGAAGCTTAATGCGAGAATCATTAGTGGTTATTTCATCGGCTATCCTGAAAAGTTAAAGGGGTATGGATTTTATTGCCCTAATCATAGTACGAGAATAGTTGAGTCTGGTAATGCTCAATTCATTAAGAATGGTCAAATCAGTGGGAGTAGGGAACTACAAAAAGTGGAGATTGAAGAGAGTCGAGTTGAAACTCCTCCATCAAGTGTTATTTCCTCGGTTGTTATTCCTTTTGTTGCATCACAGGTACACAACATATCGGCACAACAAATTAATGTTCCAACTCCACAAATTGAACATATTAATGAAGAACCAGCTAATGATATGCAAGTTACAAATGATCAAGTGATGCCACAAGAAATATCATTACAAAGTTTTGTAAGGAAAAGAAGACCAGCTATTTCAAGTGACTATGAAATCTATTCACTTGAACATGAATGTGACTTGGGTACTGATAAGGATCCAGTCTTGTTCAAACAAGCCATGGAATGTAACAATTCTGAAAAATGGTTCAATGCTATGAAAGAAGAGTTAAAATCAATGGATGACAACGAAGTCTGGGAATTAGTTAAGTTGTAGCATCCCACTCTCATAGGACACATACCCGACATTATGGAGGAATACCCAAGTATGTACCCTACAATAGTGGCATGTTAGAGCAGTCACATCACTTCTTATGGCATCATCATTAAAACATAAATATCACAATCTTAAAAAAAATTCCTCATTTTCATTTCATAAAATCAAATATACATTGTAGCATTACGTACTTCATCCTTATATACAATATCAAAGAGCTATAAGAGTTTACAGCTCTATTACAAAATATGCTACATGCAATATGAATGAGGAACTATACAAAATTCTATCTAAATCCTTCAGTCTCAGCTGACCGACCTTTGAGCCATTTCTTCTATCCAAAAGCATTACTAGATCTCTTCTAAGTTGTCTTACAAGCTAAGTTCTCTCTCACACACTTGAAAAGTCAACATTGTAATTTTAATGAGTTTTGCGAACTCAGTGAGCTACCCATCATCGATGGCTCACTCATAACACATAACACATACAGTTCATGTTTCAAATTCACAAACAATTCATGTCATCATATAATGCACATCTTTCACCAATTATCAAAAAGCACCATATCACACTTTGTTCACTATTCACTTTTTACATTCTTAATGATTAATACAATTCAATTCAATCATTTGTATGATGCATATTAAATTGTATATACAATGTTTATGAGACTCACTTTCATTTATTAATTTGTTGTGATCGAGTGCCTTTTTCACTGTCCCGTATCCGTTGTGGATATCGGGTTCATTAATAATTGTCCTTTATCCGTTGGGGATACAGGGCTCATTATACATAGTGAGTCAGAGGCTCTTACCACATTTTGAGCTTTAAGCTCTTTTTCACTAGCAACTCCGGTCACAACTGCCTTTATATTATCATGCATTCATGAAGTGAAATGCATCATATGTATTCAATCATCCACTTATGCTCAATTTTCTTTAGCATTCACATTCACATTCACCATCAGACCTTAGTCTAGTATTCAACAATTAAGTTGAGTATCACATATTCTGTGAAATTCACGTACAATGAGCACTTCCAATATCTAAAGCCTCATTCATTCAATGTCCAGAATCAACACATTGACATCACATAATAATTCAATTCAGAATTTAAACAAAACAATAAATCAATGTGAGACCATCTAGGTTACTCACAGTATGCTCCCAATAGTTATTTCCTTGTCATCTCGACAATGTCTGGATGTTGTCGCTCTAATTACTCTTTTATACCATGCAATACATACACATTTACACATTACTAATTTGCACATTTTCATGAATACTCAACCATATACATATGTATATGTGATATGTATAATGCATGCTCAATGACAATCCTGGGTATATTTCTTTAATTCACATCTTATGATCATCCATATATCATATCTTCTGAAACTTGATTATCCTCAGTTTATCAATCTTCTATTCATCAAACATACATTTACCAATCCTTTCCTAGCATTATACATCCACACATTTTCCTAATTCTCATTCATTCATTCATACCTAACTCTTATTATTTATAGGAACACTTTTACATCATTAACAACTCATAACTTTATAATTGAGATACATTCAAATCAAGTCAATCCATTTCTCAATTATAATGTCAATCAACATCCCAAACTTATTAATCACTTAACTACTTACATTAGCAACCATCTAGGTTCATTTCAAACCTCAATTAAATCCAAAAACATCAAGGTAGGGTAAGAAAACAGTAGTGCACGATCGTGCAACCACTTCACTATCCCTTTATATCACGATCGTGCTTGTGCATAATCGTGAAACTACCTCTCTATCACAATCATGCTTGTGCACGATCATGCAGCTACCTGATGATTCGTTTTTCGGGCATCATTCTATCTTTTCTCAAAACAAATTTTCAAGTCAATTTTGTATAGCCATTTTGACAAAGAAAACGAGGTATTTAGGCAATACATTCTTCTAAATAAATGCTTCTATATGTCTTAAGTTTCTAACGACATCAAGATCATGCAGTTTGGTTCAGTATTCTGTGAGTTATACCTAGTTTACTACAGATTGTTCTCACATCGCTACAACATACTGTACTCAACTTCAAGCCAAATTTCAAAACCCTTAGAGATAGAATTAAAATTCGATTCCTCATGAAAAATATAGCCATATGTCTATAATTTAATCTAAACTTAAAATCATCCCATTTGGATATGTAAAGATCAAGATATGGCTAAAATATAGATGCATGTTCAATAAAAACGTTACAACTAACATATTCCTACCACTTCATCATCATTTTCGCCCTAGTTCATCCCTTTTGCTTAGTCTTTCATTTCTAGCTTATGTCCTTATTATTTCTTCTTCATTCTTACTTCCATTTCAGTTCAATTTTGATCATAACACCAAAACTAGAACATCTACATATATATATACATTCATCACCAACTTTCTGCACATGCTCAACTCTAATCTCACATTCATTTCTCTATCAAAATTTTCTGCACTTTTTCCTACACCATTTTTAATGAACTTTCTATTTCAAATTCATCTCTACAACAACTTATGAAATATTGATCATCATCAACACAAAAACAAGACATCAATGTGTTCATTTATTTACCTACGTTCCAACATATATAAAACACCATTTTACAATCATTTAAACTCTAACTATCATCATACATGTTTCATTCAACAAATGATGAAGAAAAATATGATACTTACTTGATAAAACTCCAAGCTTCTTCAAAATCACCTTGAAACCTTTTTAGTTGCAAGGTGAAGAGATAACAGAGATCTTGAAGAAACAAAGTGAAGGGTAGCAAGAACTCAACGTGATGAGGGTGAGAGTGAGATGGTCGTGAGTGAAGAAAATGAAAATGAAGAAGAAGAAGGCATATGGCCAACGTGAAAGACAAAAACAAAGATGGTCTTTGAAGAAGAATTTGTCATGGGTGGATTAAAAGCAAGATAAAAATTACTTGGTGGGTGTCATGACACTTACCACTTAAAAATCAAATTAACAAGTCATCTTCTTAAACTAAGTAATGTCTCTTAAAATCTAGTCTGTTTGTCTCCAAATTTCTAATCCAATTGTCACCCAATTTTTATTGATATTTGTCATTAAATCCAAATGTCATTTATCAACAATTTCTACTACCATTTGACATTTAATTCGACCACCATTTATCAATTGTCTTGATACTTGACATTTTTTCTAGTCCAAAAATACTAATAATTTCAGAAAATTTCCCAAATTTTCACCAAAACTTCTAAATCAATAGTTATACTCACCAATCAATTTTCAAGACAAAATATTTACTATTCACAACATAATCACATTTATAAATCTTAAGATCAACTATACCTGATAAATGTCAAATGTGCAATTATCAAATTCACGTGTATGCATGCTAAATGATGCACGAGCATGAAATGCAGGTCCCAGTTTCTCAATATTATCTCTCATATTCAGTATTCTAGATTTCTAGCCCTTAACATGGGAAAAACGGGATGTTACATAAGTTACAAAAAGGTGAAAAGCAAGTGAGTTGTAAATGGGTCTTTAAGACCAAACGTGACTCACAAGGCAACATTGAAAGGTATAAAGGCAGACTTATTGCCAAGGTTACACTCAAAAGGATAGCTTTTACTATAAAGAGACCTTATTTCCTATTTCAAAGGACTCCTTAAGAATTGTTATAGCTCTAGTGACTCATTATGATTTAAAGCTTCACTAAATGGTTGTAAAGACTGCTTTTCTAAATGGCGACTTGGAAGAAGAAGTGTACATGGATCAATCAAAAGGTTTTAAAATCACAAGAGAGGACACGTTAGTGTGTAAATTAAAGAAGTCAATATATGGACTGAAACAGGCTTTCCGACAATGGTATCTTAAGTTTAATGATACTATTACGTCTTACGGTTTTGTAAAGAACACTGTTGATCGATGTATCTATATAAAGGTCATTAGGAGCTAGTTCATTATATTAGTCCTTTATGTTGACAATGTCCTTCTTGTTGCAAATGATGTTGTTATGTTACATGATGTAAAGGCCTTCCTTTTTAATAATTTCAAAATGAAAGATATAGGTGAGACATCCTGTGTGATATGAATAGAACTATTCTATGACAGATCATAAGGATTGTTAGGATTGTCTTAGAAAGGATATATCGAGAAAATATTATAGAGATTTAGAATGGAAAAGTGCTCCATAAGGATAGTTCCAATTCAGAAAGGGGACAAATTTAGTCAAATGCAATGTCCAAAAAATGATTTTGAATGTAAGGAAGTGGGGTCTATTCCTTATACATCAGTAGTTAGGAGCTTAATGTATGCTCGAATATGTACTCGGTCAGATATCAATTTTGCTGTTGGTATGTTGGGCCGATATCAAAGTAATCCTGGCATGGACCACTAGAAAGTTGTAAAGAAAGTACTCAGATATTTACAAGGAACAAAAGATTATATGCTCATATATAGAGTCAAACCATTTGGAAGTGATATGTTACTCGGATTCAGACTATACCGGTTGTGTAGACTTACAAAAATCTACATTTGGTTATATGTTTTTATTAGCTGGAGGAGCAGTTTCATGGAAAAGTGGAAAGTAGTCTGTCATTGCTACTTCCACTATGGGGGATGAATTTGTGGCATGCTTTGAGGCCACGGTTCATAGATTGTGGTTGCGGAACTTTATCCTAGGTCTTGGCATTGTCGACAGTATAGCCAAACAGTTAATAATTTATGGTGACAACTCTGCAACCTTTTTCTTCTCTAAGAATGACAAGTATTCAAAGGGCGTGAAACACATAGATTTGAAGTACTTGTCTGTTAAAGAAGAAGTGAAAAAAATGTAAAGTCTCAATTGAGCACATTGGTACTGATTTGTTGATAACGGATTCGTTAACTAAAGGCTTACTGCCCAAAACATTTGTTGGTCATGTTGAACGGATGGGCATTATAGAGAAGTCCTTATTGGCATAGTATTCTGACATGTATATATACATATGATTGTTTTGCTCAAATTGTGTTGACACTTATAAATTCAATTGTAGTCATGTTTTTGCTCATTTACTTGTTATCCATATTATAATGTATACAAGTATTGTTTTTGTGCGATAACAATTAAAATATTACCCACTTAAAGTGTGATGAGTTAATTTTCTTATGTGAAACTTGGAAGGAATTATGTTATATCACTTGTGACCGCCATGATCCAGTCTTCTTAATTCAAATAAGGATGACTTGATAGATTCAATATGAAGATCTGCACTTAAAGTTTTATTATTGAATCACTAAGTCATCACATGGGCTAAGTGAGAGATTGTTAGATTAATCAAAGGTGGCCCATGTAATATATAATGGATTGATTCTAATTAAGGAATATAGTGTGATGGTTAATGGGTCTATAAGCCATACAAATCAAATGGGCCTAAGCTTTAAACTATTGCAGAAACAGTTTCAGATTAAGTTAACTGAAATATTAAAGAAAGTTTCTAACCATCAGGAAACCAACAGTTTAAGATAAATCATTTTTTCAAGAACTTCAAACATCATGGATTCAGGTTTGATTTATAGTGCTATTAATTGATCTTGATAAATGTATTCATCTCTTACTTATTCTTTTTGGTTCTCCTTTTATCTAGAAAATGTGGGTAGAGTCCAATGAGACATTTAATATGAGGAATAATATGATGACGACTGTACATTTTAAAGAACATGTGCATAAGATGGTTAGTGACGTCAGAATGCAAATTTGTTATAATGAAAAATATTAAATATTTTTTACATATGGCTCATATAAATAGATGTTTAATCTTAAAGTGTGTCAAGAAGAATATGATCATTTTTTAGACGTCTTTGGGAGAACACATTTGGGTATGCAATTGTATGTTAAGACATGTTCTTCTTTGAAAAGTTGAGGTAAAAATACAAGCTAGACCACGAGTGTGTTAATATGATAGAAAAAGATTTTAAAGAAGGATATGACTTGAGACACGAAAAGTCCTTATCTATATAAGGACAAATACAATGAGTTACACAACCCAGGATACAATCCTATCAAAGCTCGTGTCTATGTGAAAATAGAAAGAGTGAGTTACACGGTCTAAGACACAGTTATTTCCTAAACTCTAGGACTTATTAGAATTTGAATTAGGTTAGGTTTTGATAAGGGACAAGCTATGTACAATTGTACTAATTAGAGTTTACATATCAATATACCTATTGCAAACCTAGTTTTATTAAGAAAGGATATTTGTAATCTTCATAGTATGATTCAATTGAATTGTAAAATTAGATGTTTTTTACTCTCAAGGACGTAGTACACCAAATTCATTGAACCTCATTAAAAATCTTCTTATATTCTTATTGTTTTCTTTTATATTATTCTTTTTCTTGCTATATATACATTCTTAACAAATGGTATCAAAGCAATGTTTTGGTGATAATGACTTTGATTGCAAAGTTTGCAATGAGGAAGTGTAATAGAATTGGAAATTTTAGACTATAACAATAAAGAGTAAAGGATTTGTTAGCACAATAAGGTATATTAAAAGGGTTGCATGAGAATAAGTTGGAAGATATAGATGAGCTCAACTTAATAAATGATTCTCTACAAAAGGATTTTTACTAGTGAACATGTCATAGTCAATTTCTCGTTTTTCTTAAAATGGTGAAAATAATATATTTTTTGTCATATTTATTATAAAAAAGGATCAAATTATCACTACATGTATTCATTTTTCTATTTTTCCTTCCAAGTGTAAGATAACCCTAAGGAGTTATGAGTTTTTTACTAATTAGGGCCTTTCCTTCACCACCCCTATAAAGGATGGTCTATGGAGTTTATAATTACTCCTCTTACTACAAAACGATTATCTAGAAAACATTTAGATCCTGCTCTACTCAAACCTTTTTTGTTTACCCTAGAATTTGCTACTTATTGGAATATTGTTGATTAGTTTTTGCAATATTAAACGAACCTCTTTAGAAGGTAATTTTAATATGGTTGATATCTCCTCTTTTGCAATTAATTTTGCTATAGCACCTTCCACTAATTAACTGTCCACCCTTGGATGGAGTTATAGGCATGAGTAGCTAGAATTATACAACTTTATATAGAAGACGAGATCATGTACCATGTCATGAAAGGTTGCATAGCTTATGGACATATGGAAGAAGGTGGTGAGTCAATACATGTCAAAATATCTTACAAACAAGTTGTATTTAAAGCAGAAAATATCAATTATAAAGATGCAGGAGGGAACATATCTAAAATAACATATCAATGAGTTTAAATAATTAACCAATAACTTGTTAAGGCTTAAGGTGAATATTAAATGATTTTTCTTTATTCCTTATCTCTTTCTTATGAACATCTGATGACCATGCTAATATTAGTTAAAAATATAGATGGCGTGGAATACATCATTGTTATGGTATTAGCTTATAACCAACAAAGACAAAACATTAGTAAAAGGTCTCAAAATGAAAGGTTGTATATGAGGGAAAACCAAGATTGAGTGAGGAATTCGAGTAGAGATGGCTCGTCTAAGAGAAGTTCTTAGTTGAAATTCAAAGGTAAAAAGAAAGTCTAATACTATAAGTGTAAGTTAATTTGACATATCAAAGGGGACTATCCTAATAAGAAGTATAGTGTAGAAATGAAGTTTGTTAAGGTCTACTACTATATTGCAAAGAGGGGACTTAAATTTTAGTGATAGAGACATGCTTTATATTTCAAATAGTTAATTATAAGACTCATGGATTTTGGATACGTGATGCTCACATCACATGACACCAATACAAGGATTAGTTTAGTTCATACACATAAGGAAATTTTGCATTATCCATTTAGTGATGATGAACCTTACAAAATCATTAGATCAGCACAAGTTAGGACTAAGATGTTTAATGGAGTTGTCAAGAAATTATGTAATGTTCAACATGTACCAGATTTAAGGAAGGATCTTATCTCTTTGGTCATCTTACATATGAATAGTTTTAGCTATAAAATATATGGAGACAATATTAAGATGATAAAGGGTTTGATTATTGTGATAAAAGGGCTAAGACTTGTAAGAAAAATCTACAAATTGATAAGGAACATGATTATAGGTGGAGAAGCTGCAGTATAGAATCAAAGGAAAGATAGTGTTATGTTATGGCTTATACGGTTAGGTCATCTCAATAAGGAAAGAATTATAGAACTTCATAAAGGAAACTTATTGAAAGGTGTTAAACACAAGAGGCTAGAATTTTATAAGTTTTATGAACCTGATAAAAAGTCTAAGGTAGTTTTTAAAGATGTGATATTTAAAGAGCAGTATATGTTGAGGTGTTAAGAAAGATAGATAGCAAGAATAGAGAACAATGAAAGAAAGTAAAAAAGAATACAAGATTTTTAATGAGGTTCAGCTAATTTGGTATGCCTACAACCTTGGGAGCCAAGGGCAAATAATTTCACTATATTGATCAATCACTTTATGAAGACTACATATTTCCACTCTTATATAATTAGGTTTACATAATTATAGTTACATGTAAACTCTAACTAGTAAATTCTTACATAATTCTCCCTTTACTAAATTGAACCTAATTTAAACATGATTTTAGTAAGTCTTAGAATCCTTCTAGAGTTTGAATCGACCAAAAATACGTTTCTAAATAAGGCAATCCATTTTTTAAAAACATTTTAAGATTACGCATTAGTATATATGAGCTACACAAAATAATCTCTACCTTGGCAAATATCCCATGTTTAATAAACACACTTTAAGAAATGCCTCTAAAAGTGCACGTTTGTGTAAATAAGCCACATACAATAACCTCTACCTTGACGAATATATTCTTCATAGGTTAGGTTATATCCATGTCTAACACCTAAAGACATTAATCAAGTCTATATAATGATTAAACTTCTTTATGGTAATCGACTTTGTCAGCATGTCAGTTACACTCTCGAAATTACAAATTTTTTTAACAATATTTGATCAAATGCAATTAATTTCATAATTTTATGTAACCTCACATCTTTTAACATAGCACTCATCCATATATCTTTCTTCTAACTAACTATAGTTCCTTGAAAGGAAGTTGGATCCCTATTACCAATGGTAAGAGCATATGAAACTAGGTCTTCCTAACGATATCTACTTAGTAGCCTGATGGTACATCTAGCTCTATCCATGGTTATAATCTTTTCTTAACATTAGAATTTTGCACTCCCTTTAGCATTTATTCTAGGTTGTTCCAGTTTTATTTGTACCGCCTTTGAGTCAGTACTACTCACTGTTTGCCCTGTCACAATCTTTTTTTATATTTTTACCTTAAAATACATTTCTTCTCAAACACTATACCCTAGAAGGTTATCATACAATTTTTAGTAATTTCATAAAACTTACAAAAGTATAAATTGTAGTGTTTGACACCCTTCAACAAGATCTTGTTATGAATTTTTACCATCCCTTACTCACTAAAATGACCTAGTCACATATTTGATAATGTATTACTATCTTTCTTTAACTGTATTATTCTATCACCTCCACCTACAATCGTGCTCCTTATTAATCTATATATGTTTCCCATCAGTGTTAGACCTTTCATTATAGTCATTACACCTTTACCACTTTATTAATTTTTACGATCCCTTACTCACTAAGATGACCTAGTCACATATGTGATAATGCAGTATTATCTTTCTTTAACTTTATTATTATAGCACCTCCACCTACAACCTTGCTCCCTATTAATCTAAGACCTTTCATTATAGTCATTGCACCTTTTACCACTTTATGTAATCTCTATTGATTTTATAGAATTGTTTTCCTTGTAAGGTATCTAAGGAGATTAGGTTCTTTCTTAAATTTGATATGCATAAGATAATGCTCAAGGTTATAACAATGATATAAAATGTCTTAATTCTAATTTGTTAAGGAATTATTTCAATAGGATAATGGCTAGGAGGATTTCAATGATTATATAAGCTTTATCATTCTTCAATATATATTGCCAAAGTTGCTTGACATGTATGATACAAACCAATCCTTATTTAGTGTTATGTGATGTGAACTTCTTATATCCAGTATCTATGAGTTCTAAAGTTAATTAGTTGATATATAGACCATATCTTCATTGTTGCAATTTAAGCTCCCAACCTACACTATATTGGTAGGCCTTGATAAATCATCTAATTTTCTTTCATCACTTTGCTCCTTATTTGCACAATCCCTCCTGATATGTCTATTTTGCTCGCACTTATGGAACAAATTTGTTTTTTTAATCTTGGATTTTGACTTAGAACTCCACTTAGATGTAAGGATTATAATATATTAGATTGAGCTTAGACTGTTTATGGCTCGAGCTTGGCCCAAAATCTTTTCCTAACCTAGGCCATACATAAAGCCTAATCAAGCTTACATTTTTGGTTGAACCTGAGCCTTGAGCTTCGATATCTTAAAGCCTGATCAATTTAAGCCACAATCAAAAATAGTGAAATAATTATTTCTAGAAACTCAAATACATAAAAATAAATTAATTGTTTCAAGAAACAAGTTTGGCATTCTAGAAACATAAACAATTCAGTGACGAATAATTCATAAACAAAATGTGTTTTAGAAAATAATTAGAGATCAAGTATGGTCTTGCTAGCCAAAGTATCTTCCATCATAAGAGTGGAGCAAAATATGAACTTAAAACTTAAAATTTTGAATTAAAACTCATTAGGAAATGCCATTATGGCAAAAACCATATTAATGCAAGGAACTTGATGAAAGAAAACAAAATTAAGAGAGGGAGGCACTAGGTAATGGTTATATGAAAAATCTTAAATACTCGATCAAAAGTTGAGAAATTTTGAATTTGAATCATTAAAAAAATTAGACAACAACTTGTATGGCACTAGAGTTGATGTTGATTAAAGGTGTGTGGTCTTAGAGCATTGATAAATGTGAATTGCATTGTGTTTTAAGACATAATTTGATATATGTTTAGTCGTTAATTTAATCATTTAGTATGTGTTTAGGTTAGAATTGTGCTAGTTTGTTAATTATTTATGTTTTAAGGGTTAGTACAAGCTTTTGAGCTTAAATATTATATTTTTGAGGTACCTTGATGTGTTTCCTAGTATTTTAGGGTCAACATCAAAGAATGAAAGAGTTTCAAAGACATTCCGACTAAAACAACGGTCCACGATCGTGGCTTATTAATCCACAATCGTGACGGAAGCTGAAGGAATGACCCACAATCATGGCCTGCATGCCATGATCGTGACAGAAGGCTTGTATGTGAGCCAAGATCGTGGCTTGCGTCGAGCAGATGCACAGACACTTACAAACATCAAGTTTTGAGAGATTTTTTTGTACCTTTTGGACTCTAGAAAAACTCTAGGGTTACCCAAAACATAAAGAAGTACAAAAACAACATAAAGACGTAGAAAAAAGGAGCTTTTTCATCAACCATCTTAAGAAACCCTAGAGAGAGACCATCGAGAGATAAAGGAAGAGAAGAAGGAAGAGAGAAGAGGAGAAGAAGCTGACTCAAAGTACTTCCCGAATCAGGAGGTTTCTTGAAGTCACTGCCTCCCATAATCTATTTTAGATTGTATTTCATGTTCTTTTTTATTGTTGTATATAATTGGATTGAACAGTTGATGATAGATCTAGAATGTCGAGGATGTTTTAAACTTACCTTCTAAATTTTATTCTTGAATTAACGAGAATCTGATTGTTTATGTGTTTATTAGATATCGTTGTGGTTTGATTCCGCTATTGCATAATTTGATAATAAACTGAGAGGGTGAATTGAATGAAAAACTGATTAAATTGGACTAATGAGAGTTAGCTAATTTAATAGAAAACTGAATTAAATCAGATCAATAATTTGTACAAAGAGAGATCCTGTATAAGTTTTTGATAGTTCATTAGAGAACTTCATAACTAATTAGGATTTTGGATAGGTTATGAATTGAGAGATTGCAAACTCCATAATCTGATTAAGGTTTATAAGTTAGGGTTAATGGTTATAACTCAAGAGAGAGTAATCAACCCTAGGATAATCTAGAACCAACAATCCAATAATTCATAATCAGCTAGGTTAGCATTAAGGATAGGCAAAGCTCTTTTTCTCTCAATTGGTAATTTCCTTCGGTTAATTCTTAGGTGTGTTGCAATTTGCTTAATAACTAGTATTTTAGTGATTGATTGAATTAAATTCTCATATTAGTTTCATTGCATCTTGAATTTCTATTATTTATTTCTGGACTTAGATTTTAGAATTAGATTAGTTCCCTTCTCATGGGATCGACACCTTGCAGATTATCTAGGGTTAAGAATTAAAACTTATGCACAACCAAAGCGATATCAAGCATACTTATAGTTGAATATATAAAGAACATTGACTAGTGGTGGAAAAGGGGAGAACATTAAAAAATGAGAGACTAAAAGAATGTTTTTGTAGTTGTTTAAAGAAGAAATACAGAAGCATAAACACTAAGTGGTGTTCTCCAACATGAATTATCTAGAGTCGATGACTAGTAGGGAGAGATAAGCATAGTCTAGGTTTTTTCCTTTTTATTCATTAATATATAAAATAATGCAGTTTTGTTTATATAAACAAAATGATGTTATTTTGTATAATGTGAGAAGTTTGAGCTTTATATTGAGTTGGACCATGAAGCTCAAGCTTAAACTCTATTCGAACTCTAAATTTGAAAAAAAAATACGAGGTTGACTTGAAGCCTAATCAACTCGGAGCAAGTTCGTTGACTTAAGAACATATCAATTTAGGCCATGCTTAGGGTTTTTAGCCATTCCAACTTAGATGAGCTACTTTTTCCTATTTTTACTCACAATTATGATTTTTCCTCCCATAAAATCTTCACCTTAACAATTTTCATCAGTGTTTTGTCTCTATTTATTACGAGTTAATAGCGTAGTGGTTATGTCTTCAACACTAACTATCTTCTTACCTAATTTAAGCATGGTCTTTAGATGTTTATAAAAAAGAGGTCAAGAATAAAGCAAAATTATCACTTTTCCCTTGTCCATAATATTCACCTTAAGCCTTAACAAGTCATTAACTATTAGGTTGAATGCAATGATATATTTGTTCCAAATATGTTCCCTCTTGTATCTTTAACGTATATGGTCTCTACTTTAAATACAACTTGTTTGGGAGAGACTTCGACATGCTTCAACTCTCAAGCTTCTTCAATATCTCCATATAGGATGCAGTCTCTATGATGTGGTACATGACCTTGTTTGCTAGACATAATCATATGGTTCTAGCTTTTATATATATATATATATATTCTCTCTCTCTCTCTTTCTCTCTCTCTCTCTCTATCATCATCATTATCCACCCAGTTTGAAGCCCAGCATTAAAGCGGGGTCTAAGGAGGTCTGATAGTACA